>VZUI01057892.1:0-17464 GCA_013401135.1 Cettia cetti
AACTCCGTAAAAAAAGAAATAAAACCCTAACAACGAGCCAATGCAGCACCCCGAATTACAAAGGACACCCCGAAGCCAGCAGAGCAGAGAGGAACACCAGGACGCCAACAGAGACTCTTTGGTCCCTCACCGTAACTTCAGTGAACCTGGACTGGTCAGACCCCCCCCAGCTGGGAGCTGACAGAGAACTTCGCATGGACCCGTGAGGAGGAAGTTCCAGCTCTGCCGTGGGACGGAGCTGCTTTCCTCCTCCTCTGCATTGTCCAGCGGGAGCAGCAGCGGTGTGCGCGCAGCCCCCGGGCCCCCACCCAGAGCTGATCTTTAATAAAGGCTTAAAAAGGGAGAAATGTCTCCTGGCCCCGATTTTTATTCATAACACACCTGAAAATTTAATATGCCAGTAGTCAAGTCTCATGTCATAAGCAAATCAGATGTGGAGTCAGTCTCTCAGTTGCTCCACCAGAAATTAAGATTCGCCTGATAAGCTTTTAGCTGTCATTTGCAAGGCATATGTTTTTTTTAAAGATGAGAAGGAGCTAAGACTGATTTAAAAGTCTAAAATTTGGGCAGTCCGGTGAAAGTGATAAAGTACTTCAGCAGAACTCTTCGGACCAGCTTTCAAGAAGGAAAGATTTGGTCAGCTGGATGAGAGAAAACCTAAAAAGATTTAGAAAACCTAGTCATAGCCCAAGTATGAATACCCAGGGCAAAGTCCAGAGGTGGGGCCAGAAAGATAAGTAGGAAAACAACAGTATCTACAGTCATCAAAATATGATGTGATGAGAATCTGCAAGCCAGAGCTTTGAGGAAGACCTTTAACTTGAAAGTGAGGCTGCTGAAAGGGCTTTCAGCATGTAAAGCTGTCTTAATAGATCTTAAATTAGAATTGGGTAAGTTCTGAAGGACAGGAAACTCACCTCCATTGCATGGAAGAGCAAAAGAATTGGGTGGAAGCAAAAGTATATTATAATGAATCTTGCTGCTGCTCCCTACAGGGCAGGACTTTCCCCTCCAGCTTTGCTCTCAACTCAGCAATGTGAAGTCTTTCCTCAGAGCAAACTCTCTCTTCTTTTCATTGCCCTGAATACTTATTGCAGGACCTACTTCTTGCTTTTCCCTGGAACCTTCTCATCTTCACCTGTAGGCCTGCTGTGGAGGCATCTCTTCCCCATCTGCTCTCCCCACCCATAGCCACAAGGGCCCCTTAGCTGCCACCACTCAGCTACTTTCAGGAAAACTACACCATCTCTCCATCCAACTCTGAGGCAGGAAAAGGCAAATGAAATATTCTGATTTCTTCCTTTCTGCCTGGGGACAGTCCTCAACACAGCACACGGTACGTGCACAGCAAATTTAACCATGAGAACATTTGCATTTTCCATCACTGCAAAGTACAGTTGATTATACAAAATGCAAGGCAATGAAGATGTAAGAAAGAACACAGCTCAAAAGTAAGCTGTAATCAAGGCTACAGCTTCAGCTATCATAACCACCTCCCTTCAACCTACTGCCAACTATCTCAACTATTTATTTCTCATCCTGTGAGAAAAAAAATCCTTTTGAACATTTGAATTTTGGAAGAATTAACATAATGCTTAGAAAAAAATAGATTTTTTTAAGCATAGCTTATACTACAGCCAAATCCAGTAAACAAGGGCTTAGAGTGAAAAATGCTATGCAAGGCCTTCTCTATACCATCAAGTATCTGACTTGCTGTAAACATAAAACCCAACATGAAAGTCTGAAGCTAGGGATTGGAGAATGCCATGAAGCCAAAGGATCTGGAGAGCCCTGAGAACTTTGTAGCATTGGTCCAGTTATTTTAGAGGCATAGGAATGGCTTCTTAGTGCTCCAAAGGAATTGCTAATAGCCCAAGGGAGTTGCAGGCTTACATGGTCGACTGACACCCTTTTCCGTGCAAGATATTACAGAGCACATAGATGAAACTGCTGCAAAATTTAAAACTATTTGTCTCAATATTGCACATTTATGACACAATACATATATATATGTATGCCTATAACAACCACTAATCAGACATCAAAGCCATTATAAATCACCAGCACGGCAAATGGATGCTACTAGGCATTTCATTTTTCCATTTTCTGACCTTTGTGCATTTCCAGTCCAGCTGTAGTGCTATGTTAACGTATCCTCTTACATTTAACTTTGCTTCAGTGATGTGCAAATCAGTGCACAAATTAGAATCAAAATGAAAGAGCTGGCCTGAAGGTCAGCCCAGCAAGATTTGGTGCTGGCGGGTGGGATTGATTCCTGATGCAGGCCTATTAGTCATAAGGCAGAAAAAAGTGGCAAAACAGTAATGAGGGTACTCTTACCATCTACAGAGCAAAAGCACAATTAAGAGCAGTCCATATTTTCTGACAGCACTTAAACAATCTCCTGGGGACAAGAAGATAGAAGCTGAAATATAGGGCAATGACTGGAGGGAAATTCTTGGGGTTCAAAAAAGGGAAGAAAATTACTAATACTTTTTTTTCTTCTCTTTGTGAAAGTACTACAAAAGATAATGTCTGATGAATCCAAGAGAGCATGCTAAAAGACACACACATCACATTAAGATTTATACTCCTGTAAGTATATAAACCAAACAATTTTCTGAAAAACAACAACAAAGACATTTTACCAATTTTACATGAGCTGACCCCAAATTTCTCCAATTTATGTCTAAGAGCAATTAACAAGCTTACGTTCAAGACATTTGCAGAGTCAGTGATAATCCACCCACAGTTCACTAGATAAAGCACTAGGAAGTTTTTGCAATAGAATGCAACTAAGTACAAAATTTCTTATTTTCTGTTAAATCAGTAGCAGCAGAACAGTCTTGTGTCAGCAGTTTAGCACAGCAGGGGATGAGAAACAGCCATCAGACTTACCCGTTACTGAAAAAAGATCTGAAAACACTGCCAACATTTTTAAAGGGCATATTCAAGTACACAAGAACAGTAAATGTGCAATATGGCCTGAATATAAAAATCTCAAAAAGATAATTGTAAGGAAATTGGAAAAGGGTCAACATAATATCTTTAATCAAGATAACATTACACAGCTTCACTCTGTTCTTTTCACACTACTAAATGAAAGAAATAAGCTTAGGATCTGCTCATATGCCTCAATCAAATACTCTGAAGTCCACAAAGCTTACCTTTGTTCATGCTTTATGATGCACATAATAGGAAATTTTTATCTTTTACTTGGTTGGTTTTAAACACCAGAAGCAGGCAGAGAAGTCTGCAACAGTACCAGACAGAGGAAGGACAGCGACTACCTCTCAACAGGTGCAAGATAAAGCATTTGTACATAGCACAACACACCATGTCATACCAAGCATCCTTGTGTCCACAAAGGCCAGTGTGGACTATGCCACATTCACAAATACACAAGTCCTCGTGACTGTGATGCCAAAGACTAAAAACCTCCATTCTTCATCATTTCAAACCCAAGGACAATATTTATGGACAACAATCACGGAAGAAAACCATACCTTCTGTAGCAGGCACTAGTATTGGTTTAATCCACCTTTTAAAGTAAAGAAGCAAGAAGAGGGTTGTCTCAAAAAGCCTGTGTGTCTCACACTGGTCTGTTTAAGAATCATTGCCACATTTATGAGGTCCACTGCAAAGTGAGACTCTGCTGGCCTCCCAGGAATGTTACTTAATCCAAGGGGCTTTCAGGAAGGAGGAGGTTAAGAACAGGGATGCTCTTCTCTGTTACAGGCTAAAAACACTGCTGCTCTTCTGTGAGGTGATCCACTGATACTCCTACTGAGAAGCCCTGACCATGCTGGATGTCTTGTTTCAGGTTCTGCACACTACACAATAACAGACATTGCTTACCTGAGGGATTTTATAACCACTGGCTTAGGTTCAAGTACTTTGTCCATGGAAAAGATCAATGCGTACAGAGGTCCAGATTCATTCAGCTGAAGTTCTGAGTATTTGAGCCACCCAATTTAGGAATGCAAGATTCCCTGAGTACTCAGAGGGAAGGGACAGGCTCCTCATGAAAATGACTGAGACCCAGGTAAGGCTTTCCCAGGCAGAATTCAGCTCCACCTCTCTTTATCCCTTTTTAAGGAGTCAGTGACTGTTGGGATCCTAGGTCAGGCATGTTAGGTTAGGTAGGAAGGAGTCACACATCTCAAGTTGAAAAGTTTTGTATTATATAAAGGTAAGTGGGCAAAGCACTCCTGAGAGCAGCAGAAAAGGTGTATTCTAAGTACATTAATGGATGTAAAATAGAATCATAATAGAAATTAAAAAACCAGACTAAACTACCACCTGATTACCTAAGAATAGTCTGCTTTTCTAGACGACTATAAAATTGCAAACAAAAGGGTACATACAGAGAAAGAGCACAGAAAATAAAATACTTAGTATAGTATATGCACTCTACGTACAGATCTTTTAAAAAATGTAATACCAGTAAACATAGCAGAGGCTTACAGGAAAAGCTGTGAAGACATTCTGTACAAATTAAGAGACTAACAATGAAATGATGTAGAGTAAATATGAGTTGCAGAAAGATACCCAGTAATGTACACTGTTTCCCAGAACTGTCAGGTATAGTAATTTCTCAGTCATTGCTCAGAAGTAGTCCAAGATTTCCCATATCTCTTCCCCAAAGTTCAGTGCCTGGAGGAGTCTTGTTTTGTGGAAAGCACTCTTAATTTCTTATGCTACATGAGAGTTATAAAAATCCTACCATTCTTTACCATGAGGAATGCATTACACATTCCACTAAGACAACTGTTTTGCTAGAAAACAAGCCTTGTGTGATGTCTGTAGTGTACATTGCTACCAGACACATGAAGAAAAGACTTGTCTAATGTATTACACAGGTGTCAGGCATAGCTTATTATGCATAAAATATACACACAAAAAAGAAGCAACAGAAAGCAACTAAGCACAGATATCAAAAGAGAAGTTTTTAATGTTAACCTCCTTTCATACACAAGTATAAATCTTTGCAAATGAAAGGCTCACGTGTGTATGTATCAAAGGATTTATCCTGCATATCTATGCATGCAGCATTCCCACCACCCATGATTCTTTTTTTGCCTAGACACTCCTGTGCAGCACAAGTGGATCCATACATACAACAAGACATTATCACCATGACCCGTAAAACTTGTGTTGACTCTGTGAATGCCATCCCCTTAAAGAGCTGTGTGCACTTTTCCTGCCCTACCTACCTCTATTCCAAGCTGTTTGCCACGACCCTGCTCCTCTGTGCCATGTCTCTCACATCACAGCCCATGCCATAGCCATATTCCAGGTGACCATGCACCTTCTTCTCCTTCCCATCCCTTTTTATCCTCAAGGCCTAACTCCCCTTTCTCACTTGTGAATACCACTGTCCCCACACTCGTAGGTAGGAAGGGACAGGACACAGCATCACTTGCTGTACCAGCTATGAGATAGGCACTAGATTAACTTGTGAGGACAATAAACATACAAAACCCAGGAGGGCTGGAAGGAGGCTTCTTTCACTCATGGTTCTTTGCAGCTGCCCATGGTGGCTGACCCCCACCCCACAGCAAAGAGAACATTAAAAATGTCCTATTTCATTCACTGCTGCTAGACTTTGTCATGCTTCTTACCTCCATCTGTATTTCTTTAGAAATGTAAGTGTTTTGAAGTGTCAGTCTCTTAGCCTCCTCAGGCAGTGAGGCAGGTAGGTACCATTAGCAGTCTGTTGAGTATTAATGCCTGTATCAACCACTCCTTTGATCTATGAACAACAACAAACCATTGCAATAAACCAGTCTTTCAACCAGAAGCCAACCTCAGAACATGCCCTCAGTTCCATCGTCTCCCTTTCAATGAGGCCTGAAATATTCCCTGACATTTTAAAATTAATTGGCTACAGAGCTCATGTTATTACCATATTACCTCCAGACAAATACAGAAATGCCATCCAGTTGCGTGTGATAGATCCTGCTTACAATAAAGTTAAAGGCAAAACTCCCCTTGATTTCAGTGGGGAACAAAGTGACTTTGTATAGCAAGGAAAACCCGTATAGCTGTCAACAGCTGCAGCTAACAAGGAGTAATGCAGACCTGGAAAATAAAGAGTTCATATTTTAACTAAAACACTGCAAATGTTTTTATCCATGGACAACCTATTCTGTTGGAAAACACATCACAAAACATGGAGAGCAGCAAGTTGCGTTTTGGAATACAGATCACAGCAACTACTCTTAGAATGAGATCTCAAAACCTAAAAACAAACGTGATTTGATGGGTTAGGATTAATTTAAGATATAATTAGTTTTAGACCATGATATCTGAATGTTTTTTTTTATGTGATTATAAGAATAGAAACTGACACATTTTTCATTTTTTCTAAAGAAAACTGGAACATGAGACAGTGAAGCATAGTCAGCATTACTGTCTATTTTCTGTTTGATATCACTGGATGTCAGTGAAAATGACAGAATGAAAACTTCTTGCAAATACTAAGAGTTTAAATTCCACGTTAAAGTATGCTTATTCTTAACAGATTGTCTCCTCATGTATGTACACTTCTGAGGAAACACTGACAACAAAATACCTGAAGTTTGTTGCTTTTAAAGAAACATCTATTAGGACCAACATTTTGAGGATCAAGAATTCCTAATTTGCACTGAAGAACGGTAAAGAAAAACTGACTTTTTCTAAATAATGGCACAGATCTCATATTTTATTCTTGAAAATAAAAACTTAATACTAGCGATTTTGAATCCACAAGGCATATTTTTAAGGGTGAGATGTCTCTGTTCCTGGACAGGTAAAACTAAAGTATTTTCAGACCAGACTGCTACTTACTGTTTCATCTTTATTAAAAGTTGCTTATGTTTTGATTGTATAAATCATAATAAGCTGCTACTATAATTGTATTCATAAGAAAGCAAAAAATGGGAAAACTATGCCTAGAGAAAAGTAGTAGTTCTGGTCTTACAATCTCTAGTTGAGGAACAAGATTCAGATTTTACAAAAAGAGCATGTGGTGGCTTTATCTAGGGCCCAAAAAAACTACATGAAATAACAGAAGCTGCATTCAGAGACTCTGTTTTCATCTAGATCACCATATGACAAATCTGAACCACATATCTAAGGTTTCCTGGGGAAATGCTAGCCAAGGCTAGATGAAATGCAGCCTGGTAGTTTCCTCCTGGAAAACAATTACAGGCATAAAGCAGATTTTCAAAGCAGAAACCACCCATAACAACTGGAGCAGTCTAGTTCAAGCGGGTGAAGAAGAGCAAACTGGTCCAGGTTCCACCAACTAAATATAAACATAAAAGAGAGACAAACCCTGTCTCCAAAAAATCCTAGATTTGCACACAGAGATGGGCAAGCCCTGTGGTGACTAGTGTATGATTTCCGAACTCCGCCCATACTGAGTTGACTGCCAGTACACCTCCAACACAACAATTAAATATTACTATGGGTTATCACACTATCATATGTAGAACCTGTATATCTGCTTATGTTACTGCACAAGATTTTAATTTACTTTTTTCCTCTTTTACTCCAGTTCAAAACTGTTTCTAGTCCTGTGTTCAAAAGGTCTTGTAAGAGTTTTCAAAGAAGAACATCTGCAAAGCTGATGGGCAATAATCTATTTCACTCATTCACAAACAAAAGCACGAGGATAGTTCTGAATGAAGGTTGAAACAATAGTTTCATTTCATTTTAATGAAGACCATTAGTTAGATTTAACACTTTTTTGCTGCCATTGAATCCTCACAGAAGAAAAGTAATTACATTTTTTAATACTGCGCTTAAAATAAGGCCCAAAGGTGAAATTTTTTTAACCTATTTTTCTGGTAACAAATCCTCTGTCAAGGAAGGATTCATCAAGGATTCATCAAGGATTAGGTTTTAGGGCATTACAATAAAAGTCTATGTTTTCATTAATTCATATTTATAGAAGTCTGCACAAGTAAGCAAGTTGGAAAACTGGTCAGCTCTCCAGGCCTTAAACCTGAGTTCTGGAAGAAAGACTGAGACACGCATCACCCGACAACAAGGCTGTGGCCACATGAGCAGCCATGACCTGCTTGGCTGTCTTGGCATGCGACCCAGTTCTGTTCTCCTGAGGACAACAAGAACTTCCTGCTGTCCAATTTCATGCACATATCAATGAAAAATGCTTTGGTCCACAGATGCTACTTTAAATTGATGATATTACTTGCTACATGAAATGTTATTCAACTTAAGCCTAGGCAGTAAAACTGGAATGTGACGTTAACTTGAATTGTGAACAGGCATTCCTGTTCATAGTTTTGGAACTAGGAGTTCCAAAGCAGTGTAGGAATTCATTTCTGTGTATACATTGGTTTTGCATGACCAAATTTCAGTAGCAGGGGGTCACTTCTGTGAGCAGCTGCCAGAGGCTTCCCCAATGTCCCGTGAAGACAGTGCCAGCTGGCTCAAAGAGGGGTCCACCTCTGGCCAAGGCCAAGGCCATCAACAATGGTGTTAGCATCTCTGGGATAACATTGTTAAGACAGGTAAAAAGTTTCAGCACAAGACAAGACAATGCAAGGGGTGAAAAAAAGTGTGTCAAACAATTATGCAAACCCCAAGATCACTGAAGGAGGGGAAGGAAGTGCTTCAACCATCAGAACAGAGATTCCCCTGAAGCTTGAGATGCAGACTATGGTGAGGCAGCTGTGTTGTGGAAACTCTTGGTGGCCCACAGCAAAGAAGAGACCCACCTGCAGCCCAGGAGGACCCCAAGCTAAAGCAGATGGATGCCTGAAGGAGGATGTGACCCCATGGGAAGGCCACACTGGAGCAGGCTCCTGGCAGGAACTGATGATCCATGGAGAGAAAAGCCCATCACAGGAGCAAGTTTGCTGGCAGGACCTGTGACCCTGCAGGGAACCCACATTGGAGCATTTTGTGAACTGTGGGAAGAACTCACATTGGAGAAATTTGAAGAACTGTCTCCTGCGGGAGGCACCACACAGAAGAACCCCTTGCTGGAGCAAAGTAAGGAGCCCTCCCCCTGCGGAGGAAGAAGTAGCAGAAAAAACATGTGAAGAACTGGCCACAACCCCAGGGGGAGAAGGTGTTTTTTAATATTTGGTTTTATTTCTCATCCCTACTCTGATTTGATTGCTAATAATTTAATTTGTCTGAGTGAAATCTGATTTTCCCTTGATAGTAAAGGGTGAGTGATCTCTCCCTGTTCTTATCTCAACACACAAGCCTTTTGTTGTATTTACTCTCTCCTTGTCCAGTTGAGGAGGGGAATGATAGAGCAACTCTGGTGGGCACCTGATGTCCAGTTAGGGTCAGCCTACCACAGTATAAGACATGCAAACAAAGATGCAAGTTTAACAAATTTATCACTTGTAACACATTAGCTTAATAGCCACATACTAATGTTTCTGGTACTTTTTCTCCCAGTATTAGTGATAAATTGATTGCTGTATTTTTCTAACCTTTAACCAGAAGCTAAATGTTTGCATTAAAGACATTCAGGTTTGATGCCAAAAGTATTCTTGGAAATAAAAACAAACAGCTCTGTTAACAGTGGAATTAATACAGCCATTGTCCTGCAGAGCTCCATCCTTCATCGTCACCAAACCTTTATTAAAGTTCCAACTTTTTCCTGTCTATTTCAATGCAAAAAAACCCACAAAAGGCAAAGGTAATAATAATCTCAGAGACTCTGCCAGCTGCTTAAGCAGATGAAAAATGATTCTACCTGGTTTTCCTCCAGTCCCAACTTTGGGTCCTTCTCCTCTTCCCAGCCCTCAAGGCCTGTAGAAACCTAATTATCACAGACTCCTTTCTGAAATTAGGAAATGGCTTCAGAAGTAATTAGGTAAGAGACTGACAGAAAGGGCAACCAGAAGTTTGACCATCCCAGGAAGGTAGGCTATAAAAAAAATACATATAGCCTCTACAGATTGAATTGATTACTCACAGAAGAGAATTTCCTCCTGCATAGAAGTCTGCAGAAATAGGTGTTATGTTATTTCAAAGGCCATTAGAAACACTCAACATAAATCTAATCAAAGAGACTTTAGTGGGAACAGGACCTGATTAAATATGCAACCCAACACTATTCCCTTTCCAGCTCCCTTCTTCCTAATTAGTATTTTGTTATACAGTGTGTTCTCAACCTGGTGGAAAATTTTAGTTACAAATTAAACAAAATATGTTTATATTTTCTGTATGGATTTTTTGACAGATTTCCAGCTTACTAATAAAACTGGTGTGAATTTTTTCTCCTACGCTCAAGGAGGCATTGTGCATAATTTTTCTTTAAGAAGCAAAGAGATAAATAGAGGTGGAAACTCAATGTCATGAAAAATGCACTAACTTAAAATGCAAAGTACAAAAAAAAGTCTCATTTATATTTTTCATTAATAAATTCCCAATTCAATTAAAGTATATATCCACATAGAGTCAGAGATAATGTATTTGACAGAGCTTTCTTTTTGCAGAATAATTTTGTAGAGCTTTTTTTGGTATAATAATTTTTTTATTATGCAACTAGCTCTGTAAACGGTTTAATATTAATAAAATTAAACATTAATTGACTTTAATTAGACTTTTATCATATAGAGGCTCAAAAAATAATGGATTTCTTCAACCTGTTTCTTTGTTTTAAAGAGATGGGCCACATTTTGAGAACATATTTGAATTTCCCAGTAAAATCAAAATATTTGTGCATGTCAAAAGCAAAGTATATCCACACATCACGCAAGAGCAAAGCTGCAAATTGCTACAAAAACAATGTAAGTTCCCAGAATGGAAAGCTTGGAAATTATAAACATATTTGCATTTTACCAAAAGAAATTATAAAGCCTTTTATTTCAGAGTTTTTAAAAGTTCATGAGTTCTTAGCTGACACAGCTAGTACAGCAACCAGAAATTTTTAAAGAGGCATCAAAACTCCAAAGGCACATGTTTCCAATGTCATCAATTTTATCCATTATGGACAATGGCTTGTACATGTAGATATAGATCCATGTAAAAGTGAATTCAGCCTAGGCCTCATCTTGCATGTCTTGGATGCGATGGAAGATGAGGCCTAGGAGTTTCAAGGTCTGTTAAATTCAACAGGCCTTGAAACAACTTCTGTCCCATGCTCCTGTCCCCTTAAATACTGTAAGTTAGATGGAAAAAGCACCATCTTCACAACCTTTCAGTAAGGTGAAATAGTGGGCAGAATGGCAATCATCATCAAATTTCCTGTTAAGTGCTCCCTTCCTAATAACCTGGATGATAATATTGGTCAGTTGTGCTGTTTTGTAAAGCATGTCCTAATTTCTGGCGGTGCCGTTAAGCACCTTTGTGTTTTTCCAGATGTATATTTCTTCCCTTACATGTCTGGCAGATAACAAGCAAATACAGAGAATTGTTCCTTCAATTAAACTGGTGCTGGAAATAGAGACCAATGTAAACAGGAAGAGGGAATTGTGCCAAAAATTAATCTGTTTCTTAATTTCTCCATTAAGATGTAACTGCAATCACAGCCAATATTTATGTACTGTAATTAAAAAGACATTAGGAGAACAAGGACTCTGGTTCACAGCTCCACCTCTCTTCCAACCACTCTCCTACATCTTGCAGCCATTGCTGGAACCACCAGCACACAGCTGAGAGACTACAGGAAGAGCTGGGGTTTCCTTCACGCTTGCAGGCTGGCTAACCACCATCCCTTTTGCACCCAATGGATTTTGGTGAATCTGTTGGCTCTTCTGCCTATCAGAAAAACATGTAAGAAAAGTTGCAGAGTTCAAAGTACATTCTTTACATATTTTGGTTATCACCAGCACCAAAAAAGGAAGTGCAAATAGATAAGGCACAGCTTAAAGCAAAGGGATTGCAAAATGTTTTATTTTAGATATGGGGAAATGCTTTTGTGTGGGAAATAGCTTTCAGTATAGGTTCTACCAATGTGTGTTATTTCATAAAAAGTAATTCCTATGGCTTATTTGTTGTTGTTGTTTATTTTTGCTCGAGAATTACACTGCAAAAGGATATCTAAAAAGTTTTTGTCTGTTGAGTCCTAAAACCCCAGGTAACAACTGCACAGTAACATTTAGCATAGGAAAAGCAACGGATCTCTTTGCTGTAAATAACTCTTTTTATTGAAAGTATGAACTGCACATGTCATAAACTCTAATTAAAGAATAAAATATTGCTGTGTGTCTTAATGTAAATACACGGCATACTACAAAAAGCACATGTGCTATAGTGGTCCCTGATAGACCAAACATAATGTAAAACTCACATTTGAGGTGATTTTTTGAAGTGGTGGAACAATAACAGCCCTCTTCCCTAATGAAGGACTAAATCCAAAGCAAAAGGTTAA
The DNA here is from genome assembly GCA_013401135.1 of Cettia cetti. Classification (NCBI taxonomy): domain Eukaryota; kingdom Metazoa; phylum Chordata; class Aves; order Passeriformes; family Sylviidae; genus Cettia; species Cettia cetti. The sequence continues at coordinate 12,350 of VZUI01057892.1, forward strand.
TATGCTGTTCTGTGTCTCATCTAGAGAAGACCTTTTTAAAGGCAGAAATTACTTGCAGAGGAGCCACCATGTACTAGAGCACTAACACCTTTTGTAAATGGGCCCTTATTTTGATTGTGTTATAACTTTTTTTTGGCCATGTTTCTATATTTTCGTTCTAGTTTTTATAGCCTGCATTGAGATTTGAGCACTTGACTGAGTGTAACTTTTCTATCTTGTTTGTACAGTTAAGGGAGAAAAAGGGTGCTCTGAAATACCAACACGACTTCACTCAGTTGACTACATAGGGCATATGTAGGAAACTAATTTTAGAAACGAAATTAGATACTTAAACACTTCTAAATAGTGCTCAGGCCTCCCCAAGGATTAGGAGGGGTCCTACAGTCCTTGTACCAATCAAGTCTTCAAATTGCCTAGAAATACTAGCACTTATCTCCAATGCCTACATTGCAATTCAAAAGCCTTAACTGGAAGGACAAGTAAATGTCCTTGCAGGTACCTACTGTTGATTACCATACACAAAATTGTGCATCTGGTTCGATTTCTCTGAAGTAATCCATGCTGAGATTAAAAAGGAATTTTTTTTTTCTAATAATGGCAATAAAGGAGAAAAAAGTGTCCAGCTGGAAATTTTGTTACAAACTTAGTTCAACATGCTTTCCATACAGGATAAGGAGAGGGGAGGTGGGGCAAGGAATTGAGGAAAGACTTTTTTCAATTTAGGAAATGCTTTTTTCCCTCCATACATAGAGGAGAGTGGTAGAAATTGAACCAAAACTGCAGTTAAGGAATTTTGTCAATAAAAGATAGGCAATATGTCTAATAGACAGCACTTTGTGACAGGTGATTGAAATCACTTTGGTACATATGAATACAGCTGTCCACACAGACTGAGGACCAAGATTCCCTTTTCTTAACCACAAGACCACCCTGAGGAGACAAAGCAGCACAGTCAGTTGAAAATGCTGCAGCAAGTAAGTAATTTGTTTTCTTACTGCTGCTGTATCAGCTACCTATTTCTGGCAGGATTTTTGGTGGAACATATTTAACACAACCTCCAGGATCTCCCATGCTGTTGTATGTAAGGGTCCAGATTCATTAAAGACACTTAGCTAGCAGTTCATTTAAAACTTAGGGAAATCATCACCACAGATGAATTTGAAAATTTTGCAAATATATTCCTTCTGATGCCCAAGTAAAATACGTTTTTTCTCATAAGTTGAACAGGTATTATGCACTCTGCTTTATAAAACAAATCCTATTCTCAATCTTTTTCATTCCTCTTCTGCTATTAAGCCTTTTCACTCAAACAAAAGATGCAATCCTATCATGACCTACACCATCTTTGGGATGATGTTTCATTTAGTTTGTTTGTTTTCTTTTTTTCCAGAGTAAAAAAAGAAACTGCTAAATACTTCTGAATACTTCTGATGATATACTTACCTGATGCAATAGCCGCAAAATTAAATGATTGTCATATGAAATGTCAGCTTGTGAACAGTTTTCATAAACTAGGACATTCAAGGATTACTCTTCACCAAAGAGTCTTTCCATGATTCTTCATCACATTTTGAGTCCATATGCATGTAGGATACCACTGAGCTTGCAGCTAGACAGAGGTGAAAGGAGGAATGCTGTTGGACACATCCACAAAGATTCTCAGTTGCCATCATCAAGAGACTTCATTTATTTCCTTAGCAATTTCAGCAATGCTTAATTTGCACAGAGGCCCAAATGCCTCCCCAGCAGAACTGCTCACACCTGAGGCTCACTGGCCACTATGAAGTGCAGAACTTTAAACAGAAAGGATACGTCCTCATGAAACTGGAAGAACATAATGCCCTATGACACAGATGGCTGTTCACTGAATTCTTCCTCTTCACAGAATTCAAGTTATTTGGATGATTAATAAGAAAGGAAAATGTAGAAGCAAACACTCAAACAAAAGCCCCAACCATATCAACATTTCAGTGACAGAAATAACACTAGATAAGCTTCAATGCACATTCTGGCTTCCTTTGATAACGCAAAACAATTGAGAAGACTAAGCTGTGCAGGAAGATGCATACAGGAGCAGTGTGTTACACATGCACATAATCTCACAGGTTCCTCCAGTCAGCGATTAGTGCCACAGTCATACATCCCTGTACTTCACACATTAGTGTCCACCGTGATGATTGATTTGTGTGTCGTGATGACTCAGAATTTAATTTACAGTTAGAAGCTGCAGGTTTCAGAAAATGCCTTGTGAAAGTGACTGGTTGATGCATTCTGTGCTTTGCCTAGGCATGGATACGGATACGTGCAACTGCAGCGTTACAGTTGCCTGCTGCTCCCAGGACCTCCTTGCTAGGATCATATCATCACCAGTCTTGATTCAGTAAGAATTCTTGGGCTGGTCACACAAAATAAAGCCAACACCAACATCAGATGGATGTTTACCAGGTTACAAAAAAAGAAAAAAAACAAATGTAAAAAACAAAAGATCACTTCAAATGAAGCTTGATAGGGCATATTCTTGAAAAGGTGCTCAAATTACCTGAACCACTTTGTTTGATCTTAAACATGGACCGGGGGCAGCTGCAACGAGCTCTGAGTTTTGGCACATTCCATTATATGAATGGTAGTGAATTTATAATGGAATGGTATGGATGGTTTTTATAATCAGAAAAACACACTGACCTTAACACTACACAGGTGGAGCAGCATAATGACCCGCCAATTGTAAGCGCATCAATTCCTGGGAAAAAGTTCAATGAGGTTAACTCAGCATGTATTCCATAACCAACATAAGCGACATTTAAAAATATTGGGTTTTTCCATCAAAGCCTGTCTTTGACAACATTTTATTGATTTGTTCCACTGTTCAGTACCGAGTGTACCTTACCCATGTTAACAGTTTACTACATTATGTTCCAGTAGAGCTGGATGTTGTCATGCACTTCAATGCTGAAATACACGTTTTAAAACTAAGAATAGTCTTAAGTACAATAAACTTTTCAGACTGTGCAAGATTAAGCATAATATCCATGTAACTTAGGAAGAAACTGAAAGAAAACAAAAGACTTTTACAGCAGTGTAAAAGCTGGCACCCATCTAAGCTCATTCCAGAATACTGGTCAGCTGGCACCCATCTAAGCTCATTCAGCGTGAGGATTTGCAAAATCCTCACGTTGAAGGAGCTTAGATGGGTGCCAGCTGACCAGTATTTCTTCTTCCCATCAATTTATTGACAAACATGAATATTGCAGGAACCAGCCACAAAGGAAGTAAATTTCAGTGTACCATACTAGAGCTGACCAGATAGCCAGTTTGAGTAGTCCAATATATAGTCTGAATAGTCCAAGATTAGACTGCAAAATACTGTGAACAAGATTTTGCTTCTTTATTCAGCCTCAAACAGTTCTGAAACATTCACACCTTACAAAACTATGCAGAGAGAAACAACAAAACAGAGAAATTCAAGTCTGAATCGAGACAAACCAATCAGCAAGGACAGAGGGCTCTTCAAACATAAAGTAATAAAACTTTAAAATATCTTTTAAAAACCGAAAGACATCCACAATTCAGCCACATCTACAAGGCCTACACTTCAGCTCATTCTGCCTCCTCTTTTGTGATCTAGGCATGCTGATCTTTATACCTTCCTGACAGCACTAGCAGGGAAAGCCCCTCAGCAACCAGAGAGTTTGATATCCCCATCTCCTCATGTCACATACCTCTGGAGACTGCTGGCCCACCCTGCTATTCACCCCCATTATCAGTTTCTGCTGTGCCCTCAACAACAGCTGAGAAGCTTTAAAACAACATGATTGACACCACTACCAAAATTGTCAATTCATCAAGAGCTCAAAAATGAAGAAGAGAAGCAAAAGCTTTGGATTTAGGAAGATGCTCAACTGTTCAGCTGAAAAAAAATAATAAAACAAAACAATGCATTTGATTAAACTCCTCTGTTATTAAAAGACTTTAAAAACATGTAATAGCCATGAAATTAGACAAAATAAAAGTACACATCGCTTTGTCATTTCCCTCTGTCTTTCACAAGCCACTAAATCTCATGGACATAATCCATTTTAGCTCCAAATTTACCAACTGCCTACAGTCTGGTGGCCCTTTGCTTTTACTAAAAAAGTGTATTTATACTGGAAATAAAGCAGGGTGATCCCAAATTTGGGCAAGGAGCCACATCATCTTTAAATCTCAGAGAAGTTAATCCACACTTTTTTCAGCTGTCTGTTAAAAGCACACACAGCAAAACTCTTCCAAATAGCTGAACTTTAAATCCTCTTCTCGCAACCAGTCACCATGAATTTTCTACAGCCACACAGAAGCTGGTTTCAGACTTCAGCTTTGCACAAACAAAAAGTAATAAGCTACATTATGCCACATACAGTGGAGACTATCCATTTTCTGTGTTCTGTGATTTGGGATAAAAGCACAGGCACAGGTCTCTTCCTAAGCTAGTTCTAATGCAGCTTTCATAGAAAGTTTCACTCTCACAGGCAATGTGAAAATGTGAAATCCTCACAGCTTCACTCCTGCCTCCAGCGCCAACCATAATACACCAGCAGGTTATGCAGAGCAGGGGTGCTGCAAGACCACTCTGAAAGGAAGAAGAGCTTCCAGACTTGCACCCCTTCTGCCCTCCTGCTGTGCCAGACAACATAACTCCAAGGTATTGCAATACATTTTCTCACTCCTCCTTCCTCAAAGCATCTCAGCATTACAAACCTCAATTCATGTCACACAGTTTGTGAATTGCAAGCAAAAATAAACCCGTGTGCTTATCTACCTAAACTGCCTGGCTCACATATCATGCAAAACCTATACTGAGTCACAGAAAGCATTTTTTTGCACAGAGGCAGAATGTGTTGTGATCCCTTCACACATTTAATCCAGAAAGAATGACGTTGCTCAGGGTTTATGGCAAACGTGAGAGAAAGCCCTGCTGCCATTCCCCCAGCCAGCCAGGAACACCCCACGGGCCACATTGTGGCTGGGCCTCTGTCCCCTGTTGTTGCGCAATGCTGTCCCGAGGGAGACGCAGTGATAACCACGGAGTCGAAGTGGGAAAAGAGGAAGTTTAATTTTTTCTACAACTTATATAGATTT
>VZUI01057896.1:0-64613 GCA_013401135.1 Cettia cetti
GGACATCAGAAGAAGGTCCCTCCTATAAGAAAGAATGTAAACATCTTTATATTTACAAAACATTGTTCTTCTGTTTACCAGAAGAACGCCTGGGAAAGAACCCTTTAAAACGTTCCAGGCATGAAACTCAAGACTACAGAAAGGAGTCAATTTGATCTGCTGTTCAGTGTTTTCTATTGATTTGCTGTGCAACCCAAATTACTGCAAAGTTGGGGGTTGTGATTGCCTTTAAATTTATCAAAGATTTATTGGATATTATCTGTCTAAAGGAGGTTTGTGCATATGAATCTAAGCAGTGGCTTTGTTTTCAGGGACAGGCCTGAAGGCAGGGACAACTTGGCTAGGATCTTGGCTTATTTGCATAGACATCCTGTGTGGCTCAATCAAGTTATGGAAACTCTGAAACTACTTGTCTACATTTATAAGATGAAAATGAATTGGTGTAGGGAAAGGTGCATATTTAATATGTGGCTGTTGAAGGTAAATGAGTTAATATTTGCAATGTGCTTTGAAGCTTCAGTTGCACGATGTTGTGCAAGATGTTTTGTTCATGGTTGGCTTTGGATTTTGAGTGAGTAAGACAGGAGCAATCACTCTGTATTTGCTCATTTGAATAACTCGTGTTTTGCGTATGAAGCTGTATGTAGGGATAGAAAAGCAGTGAGTCGTACTGTGTGTGCTATTTCTAGAATATCATGCAGGGTTAAGACTCAGGAGGAGGAGTTTCTGGGATTTTTCCAAATTCTGTCAACAAAACAAATCCTACCCGCATTAATCACCAGAATGAGCTGGAGTTATTTGTATGTTGCTGTAGCATAGCCTGGCTGAAACAGGCTACTTGACCTTGTTCCTAATGTAATGGGACTTTTCCCAAGAGACTGATAAATCACTCATCACTACTTTGCATATTGAAATTATTTACACTGATCATTAAGTCTTCAGTGAAGTGAAAGGAGCAGTTGACTCTTGGAATGCCTTGAGATTTTGCCTGTGCAGGAGCAGAGTGAAAAGCCCTCCTTAGAGCGCCATGCTATGGCACCTGTATCTGCTGCTGCCGGGGGTAATTTGGGTACCTTAACATGAAGTGTTACTGTTCTGAACAGCCATTAGCAGTACTTTGGCTTTCTGCCAACACACTTCTTAGTTAGCAGTGAGATGTGTTTATCCTCTCTTGTTTTAAGGTCTTGTTTTGTTCAAAAAATAGTTGAATGATCCACTTTTCTCAAAGTAGCAAAGTCTTTATTTTGAAGGAATGAGCTAAAAATTCAGCCTAAGTTTTCCACCTTTGGTATGTAATACCATGCGCAGAGTGAGCTTTGACTACTTTGTATCAAAAAAGAGCCATGAGAAAAGAATAGCCCATTAAGGTCATGTCATGTTGAAATAAGCTTCCTTTAGAACATGGCCGTGGTTTTATACTTGTAAAAGGGGTACCTTTCCTTAAAATGTCTGTCTGGGAGCTGTTTGACAAGACAAGTGGAACTGTGGAATGTAAGCTAAAATGCAGGAGATTATGGCGCAGAAAACTGTACAGATCAACAAGGATAGCAAGCAGGTAAGATGTGGAAATGATCAGTCCCTTTCTTGGCTGGAACAAGTTTGTGTTCAATGTCTATGGGCTTGGGAAAGTTCTCATTCATGGGGGGGAATTATTGAAATGTCTTACATGTACTGCAGTTTTAGAGTGTAAAAGTTCCAAAAGGGAACATGCTACTTTTCAAAAGAAGCATTTCTAGGTTTAGCCTTTTTAAACATAAATCATTTTGCAACTTCAAGTTATCCTCAGGTGCCTTAATGCATGGAAAAATCTTGTGAATTAGAGTAAAATGCACAAAATACCAAAGTAATTTTTCAGTTCATGTTGTCTGTGCTGAGTGCAGAGGCAGAAAAACCAGTTGGACCTTGCAGAAGGAGTGAAAATACAAGTTATAAACTAATTGGATTTTTTTACATTGTTAAAAGGTAAGTGTTTAAAGTATGTTTAACTTTCCAGTTCTTTACTTTGTGGAGCTTAGGTGTTTCTAAGGGTGGATGGGCTGAAGCCTTCCTACCCAGCTCTATATGTCTGGGTGCTGCAGTGCAGGTCCTGGGCTGCAGCAAGCAGCATAGCTGCTGTGGTATCCTGCTGCTCTGACACAAGTGTGTAGAAAGTGCGGGAAAAAGGCGGCTTACTCCAAGGATCATCTCAGACTCAGACTGTAGCCTGTGCTGTGTCTAGAGCAGAGATGAAAAGTACTTAGAGAATGGATTACTCACTTCAAAATCCCAATATAAATAAAAATAAGTGCTGCTGATGGTTGCAGAGTAGAAGTGGTAGGTAAAGTGTATCATCATCAATATTTCGAAGCTAAATTTATTATTTCATGTACTTTTTCTTCTGTGTTGTCTGGTGTTCAGTACCCCCATGAGAGGCCGGAGGTATTGTGTTGATGGGCATGCTCTGAAATATTCCTTTGTCTGCAATATTTATAAATACATTCATGTTAGTTCAGGTCTTTGCCTATTGTAATTTTTCGAGTTCAGGTTTCATGTTCTCAGTGATCTCGAAGTCACCCTTTATTTAGTTCTAGTGATGGTGGCAGAAGCCATAAGCTGTTCTGCTGGCCTTGGTAAACTTCAGCAAACTAAATATATTTTGAAGGAGTTTGGTTTTGGGAAGGAGTGATAAGGCAAAGTTCCGGGTCACAAACAGATTGAATGGGCATCTACTGATAGCTTAGTAGTTTGTCGTAGTAGCTGCACGATACCCCCTAAACAGCTGAAAAGAGAGGTATATGTGCTCTTTTTTGGGAATGGACTTTCAAAGGTGACTGGAAATAAACCAGTATTTTTTAAGAAAACTTTCAGTTCTGAAAGTAGGCATGAGTACATAAAATTGAATTATTTGTCAGTTATAGTGAAATGAGGAGAGGCGATGATTTACCATATCATATTTTGAATCCAGTAGTGTATTACTGGGTTTTTACTGGCTCGACTTTTTGTGTTTAAGCATGCTTAGTTCCTACTTATTTGACATGTTCAGTGGAAAGGTCCCTGTGCACCTCTGTTTTGGTCTTGGACAGTGAGAAATAGCCTTTGATGGCAGACACAGCATCCTGATCTGGAAGACTTTATAAAATCTGTTTATAGTCCAGCAGTAACTGTGTTGAGATGTCTGCCTGCTCAAGAAAGTTTGCTAAAAATACTCAATTTCTTAAAAACTGGAAAACTCAAGAAAGCTTACTTGCACTATTAGATCAGTAATGAAAATGTTAATGGAGAATAAAAATAATAAATTTGCATATTTGTAGTTTAAATCAGGGCAAGAGGCATGATGGGAGAATTATTTTTTCATGAAGGTTTGTCTGCATTACCTGATTTGATAAGCAGCCTGGCTTTCCTTTTGAAACTTTAGATAACATATATGCAGGGTGAACTAAATAGATGTGTTTTCATTGTTGTGAATGAAGTAGTTTGTTATGTCCAGAGTATCTCAGAAATTTAGTGAGAAAACAGAAGTCATGTTGCATTCAAGCTGATCCCTTTATATTTTACGTCCTGATACTGTTGATAAGACATGAGTGGGATTGTTTTGAAAGACATTTGCAATCTGTAAAGTTGGTATTTTCAGCATGCCTTTGAGTGTTTTGTATCAGTGGCAAATGCATGGTACGTCTTCAGAGGTGGGAACTGATAATGTGTCCCTGAGATTTCAAACAAGTACCATCTGGAAACTCATGATAACTTGTGGTTTTGATTTGTAGTTGCTGTCAGGGGTGCAGACACAAGGAAAGAGCTTGTTAGCTTGGATTCTTTTCTGTAGGACAAGTCACATGAAAGTTGATAGTTACACTATATCTGATACAATATTGAGAACTAGCCAATGATAGTTATGTATTTTGTGTGCTAAGGAAAGGCACACAAATAAAACTCCAAACTTTTTCTTGTTATTCTCAACCTTGCTGAGCTTTTTTTGTCTGACAAGCAAAGCCTATTGTCTGCAAACAAATAACCAAACTCCATATCCCCAGAGGAAGATGTACCTTCCTCCTGCATTGATGATTCACAGCATTTCTGAACTAGTATTTATGAGGAGATTCTTTCCCAATACTTGTTGAGGTCTCTCAATGCTCAGTGGTCCAAGAAATCATTAGATTAACCAGAACCTAATTCCAGTAACCTAATTTGAGTGACAGTGGGTTCCTGTAACACAGGAATGTTGAAAGAAAAGAATTAGTTTGGCAACTTTGTTCCAGTCAAGATGCTCCATAGCTTCTGTAACTGGCTGTGAGGTGTCCTCATGCTTAGATCTTTGTGTCTTTTGAGGGCAGATGATTCCCATGGAGTACAGTTGCGGGAACATATTCCAGATACCTTGGAGGTTACTGGATCTGGCTCCAGAGCATGAAATGGCAGCCAGGGTATCAAGGGAGGGAGCAGAGCTGTTTTGGAAGGAAGAATGCACAGGACAAAATGCTTGATGGGGAGGTCCATAAATGGGAACAGAGGCTAGAATACAGTGCCTGGAAACAGAGAAACTGGAGGGTATATTTGTTGTGTAAGAGAGTTAGAAGTAAGAAAATCAGAAAAGGTGGGAAGGAAGACTTGCAGAGTGATTAGGAACAGGATAAGGACAGCTGGAGGGAAAGGCCCTGGAAGAGCCTTCAGTGATTACGAGAAAGCTCTGCTTCCAGACTGACTTTCTCAGATTGATGTACAGTATTTAAAAGTATGTCATACTAGTTATGAGTCATGTTTTTTGAGCAAACTGTGCTGAGCAAGTCTGGTAGTGGTTTCAGTGCAGAGAGAGGAGTGATGTGCTGAAGAAAGTAAAGAAAGGCTGTTCTTTTAGGGCTTCAGTAGCTGTGTTTCGTCTAATTTTTTGCTTTGTGAGTGTTTTGATATTCAAGGAGATGTAGGTTGAGGGATTTGGAAGAAAACAAAGTTTTGGAAAAAGAATTGAAAGAAAAAAGATTAAAAGCTAAGAGACCAGGCAAACGCCCAAGTCTGTTGTTTCTTTTCAGCTGATAGTATTACTACAGTGTTCTTAAGAAATTTTGCTGATTTATGATTTCTGTAATGATAACAAACCTGACACTGCTAGTTAGAAAAGAATTGTAAATATTATTTTCCTCTCTAGGTATACTGATGTTTTAGACTCTTGCCATTTTATCATCTTAGTATTGCATAATGCAGCCAATTCATGTTTTCCAGAGTTTCCCAATTAACTTAAGTGTTCAGAAGTTTCCATGACCTTTAGGTTCCTTTGTACTCTATGTTGTTTTTCAGAGAGTATGATAGACTTTGTGGTTTACTTCCAGTGTAGCATTTTTTTAATGGAAAAGATGTCACAATGCAAAAAGACCATGGTTTTGAGTTGTGTTTTTGAGCATTTAATACAAGGCTGATTTGACATAACCTTTTTTTTTTTCTAAAAATGCCTTATCATAGAGGAAACTGCTTAAATAGCTCATAAAAAAGTCAACAGCAAAATATTATAATTTAAAAAGTATCATTATGCTGAATATATGGAAAAATAAGTTGAAGAAGATTCTCTTAGAGAAGATTGTTGCAGGATATATGCACCTATACCATATTCACTACCGTAATTGATGTTCACTGTACTTATGGTTCTTGCTTCAGTTTTGTCTATCAGTCTTTACGACTTGCTGAAAAACCTTCTGTGAAGTTTAGATTGTCCTGTTCACTCAGATCTGTGTGAGCTCCCAAACACAGGCCTCTGTTCTTCACTGAAATGTTGGAGATTTTTCAAAAATCTTACGGAGCTGTACAAGGTGGTAGGTGGAGACCTTCCAAGGAAGGGTGCATGGCTGCCTTAGTGGGTGCAGCACCATGTTTGTGTGTGCAGACCTAATCACTTCGTCTGTCTGTCTGGAGTATAAACAGGGAATCCTCAGGGCTCTCTGCCACTGCCCCTCTAGGCATGGATTTAGAAGCCTGAGCTTATTTGTCAGAGCTATTTGACTCTTTATTTGGGGACAGCACTGAACAGTATCACCTAGTCATATCAGAACACTTAAAGGTGTGTGTATATTTGTGTGTGTATATATATATGCACACACACACACATATACCTATGTATCTATATCTATAGGTAGCCAGTCACTCCAGTCTCCGTGCCCTGAATAAAGAATTGTTACCCCAGTGTTGCTTAATATTTAGTAATTATGAAGCCAGAAGATGTTGTTTATGCATGCCAAGCCCAGTCTGCTGTTTTGGTCCATGTTTGTTTCCACACATCCATCAAGGCCTTGCAAAGTAAAATGTGACCGCTGACAAGTTATTCCCACAATGTTGAAAATGTTCAGATCTTCCTGCAACCTGATACAAAAAGGCCCTGTTGGCATTTTTTTGCTTTTTAACTGAAACTTGCCTGAGAAAATGCAGTAGACTGTGGTGAGTTTATACCAGTGCATTCAATTATTTTAAGTATGAATAGGGCTGTAAAGTACTAAGAAAATTCAGCTATCATTTTGAAGAGTTGCGATATGGACTCTTACTTAATAAATGAATATAACTCATAGGTATGTGTCTATATGTTTATATATATGCATAATCAAAACTTGTATGTACATATTTTCATATGAAAGATCATGAGAATTAATTAGGAAAAAAATTTAAAATAAATGCAGAAATAGAACAACTAAATATGATAAAACAATATTGTTGCTGTAAGAGGAGAACAAACCTCAGCTACACTTTTATTTTCCTTAGATGATTTTTAGATATGTACATGAATGAGAATCCTTTTCCCAAAACTGCTTAGGAGATTTTTTTTTTCTGTAAAAGCCTTTGATTTTCGTCTTATGTTCTGCAGAGGCTGAAACCTGTTAAGGAACAAATTTACATGTATTTGCGAGACTTTTTTTAATGTGTAAAATATATAAAGTGTTGCAGTTGTCCCTCAGTCAAGGAGTCAATATATTAAAAGCCTGAAAACCAAACTGCTGTATGAACTTTTTCTAAGGCTGTTTTGAAGAGAGGGGTTTGATTTTGGCTTTAGGGGAGAAGCATTGCCACAGTGCTGTCTCTTCCTGCACACTTGGAAACCGTGGTACAAGGAGGAACTGAAGCCAAGCCCAGAACTGGTGTTCTGTGTCTCGAGGCATCTCTCCTCTGAATAAAGATATCTCATGAAAATGGTTGTGCTTTACAGTGGTGAATGAGTGCTACTGCAGCTTTTGTCTGTTAAATGTAATGTCTTACTTGAATGTTGGCCTCTTGCTATTTTGTGTGTGTGTGTTGTGTCCCACCCCTTATTCTCTAGTGGGTGTGTTATGGGTGTGGGGCTGAATTTATAAACATTTTATGCTGCTGAAAGAGTAAGAAATACAAGGTTTTGGCAGTGTGACTGGAAAACTACTTTTAAAATGTGTTTGTTTTCTTACTTGGTACATCTGACTAGGCCAAGAGATCCCTCTTTTTCTGGCACTGAAACTCTGTTTCTTTGCTTTTCTGCACATAATTCATAATCAATTTTTTTACTTCTAATTGCCTTTCTAATAGTAAATGAGTCTGTTCATTAGTCTAAAAACATAGTTTTCATGCAACCTGGATTGGAGGAGGGGTTCTTTGTCTTTCCATTTTTATTTTGAATTCTATATAGGTTAAAAAACTGTGCTTTTTCCCAACCTGTCAGATACTTGTTTTGTTTAAGGTAGTAAAGGTCTGAATGTTGCTTTGATGACTGTTTGTGGCCTTTCCCTGTTGTGAAAGGAAGTTGTGTTTTAGCTAAATTAATAGTGTAGTCTTGGTGAACAATTAGAACCCCCCCTTGAATGTTTTCTCTTATTAAGCATTAATTGCATGTTATGTACTATTTTCAGTCTACCTGCTTCATAGGTTAAGCAACCGATAGTTAATTGTAAATGATGATTTTTTTGAAGAAAATGTCAATGAGACTGAAAGCTTTTTCAATTTCAGCATTTCATCCTAAGTGTGTGTACATGGAAGAGGAGGACATTCATGCCTGTATGGATACATTCATGATGAATGCATATATAAATAGGCCTAAGTCTTGGCAGGTTTTCTTCTGCTTTAGCAGGATGTCAATTTGAGTATGGCATCCTAAAAATTGTGTTTTACCTGTATTCATTGCTCACTGGCCTATGTTATTTAAAGATACATCAGTCACTACTTCAGTGCTCAATGTCCTGAATGGTAATGAGTGACATGAGTTTTCTTATCCAAACTGATACCAGCTATTCTGATGAATGGTAAGGCACTAAACTATTTGAGATAGATTATCTTTATTCTTTTGTTCAAAAAAAGAAGCTCTAACTTCACAAGGATAATGACTATGCTAGTAATTCGGCCATGATTTTCAGGATTAGAGTTTATATATGTGCTTCTGCAGATAATTCTGGGATTCAGTTCTGTTAATGAATTTAGATATCAATAGGATCTGAACTCACAGAAGGGTTTGGATCATGAAAAAAATAGTGTCCTTATCTGAATGGAGGCAGATATTCGTTGCATGAATATCTTTTGTCTGAAAATTGCTGAGCTGTAATTACACCATAACCAAGATACAATCAAAACTAGAAATACCTATGTTTCTTTCCAAACCAGCTACATTGACTTTTCTCTTTAGTAAAGGTTCACATCTTATAAATTGTGATTTGTATTTTTGTAGTATTAATTCACAGTGGAGCTGAAATAGGGATTTTGTTTCCTTAGTGAAAACTGCTTTTGTTGACCCCTTAATTTTGCCTTTGTCTAGGCAAGATCTTTCTGGGAGTATGCATTTCTGGGAGTTATGACTATTCTTTTTAGCTTTGCTTTCCATGATGTGCAACCTAATGGCACCTCAGCTGGTAAATGAGATAAGAATTTATTCCCTATTGGGAAAAAATTAAAAAGAAATTGCAATGGAAGTGCTCATGTGCCTCTATTTTTTCTAAAACACAAAACAAAGAACAAAAAAAAACCCTTCCAAGAATGTAATTGAGTATAAAGTAATCTTGTAAATAGCCAGCTTATTATTAATGGCTCAGTTTGGTTTTTTTTTAATATAAGTTAGGAGTTGACAGGTTAAATAATTCTTAACACAGGTTTGTTTCTTTCTATTTTATAGACAACTCTGCTGAAGCAGATTTATGGTTGCTGAACAGTTGTACAGTAAAAAATCCTGCTGAGGACCACTTCAGAAACTCAATCAAGTAAGTTGTTTCCTTAAAAAGATACTTAATTATCAATAAATATTGCATGTCTTGAAGTTTTGTGTTTTCAATCTAGAAGTAATTTTGTGTTTTAGAGCAATAAATGTGTTGAGTTTGAGTGTTACAATGGTGAATTCTCTAGAGCAGATTTGTAAGGTAGAGTGGATTTTTTTTACATAGCAATAACTTGCAAGTGATTATCACTACACTTATCTAGGAGAATTGCTGACCCATTTAGATAGGGACTTTTATATCTCTTTTCAAGACAATGTTGCAATAGCCTTCTGAAGAGTTGGCTCCTTTTGTTTCTTTTTTTTTTTTTTTAATATGTGAATTGTTAGGTTGGTTTGTTTTTCATCTACTTAAATATGACCTAATTGGGACCTTCTTTTCAGTGGTGTGCAGCAATGGCCATAAATTAAATGACAAGAAGTCATTTAATGCCCATGGGTTCGTGAAGTCTCTCTCTCTGGAGACATTCCAAACCCAGCTGGACATATCCTGTGTCTCCTGCTCTGGGTTACCCTGCCTCCTTGGCCAGGAGGGTTGGACAAGATGATGTCCAGAAGTCCCTTTCAACCCTACCAATTCTGTGATTCTTTGAAGAAGGTATCTGGTATATTCTTAAAAACAGCTATTTCACTATACATTTCCTTGAAAGATGAGCTGATTAGCTTATAATAGAAGTCTTGTGAAGAATGTGTTTTATTACTCGATACCATTCCATTGATGTCAGACAAAATGACATGGTAGTAACTTTTGCCTCCAATTTCTGCAGAAGCGTAGTTGTGATGAGAGTAACTGGAAAACCTGTACAGTATAAAGAAATACTGTTCTATGGTCTTGTAGATTTTTTCTTTAGTGAACAAGTTTGGCTATTAGTGCAGTCATTTGTTTAGTGTGGTGCAGTGGCTGTTGAAATCCATTTCGGTTTGAAACACATAGATCTTGGGAAGGGAAAGAGGAGAAATAAGCTGGATATAAGCTGCCTGCTTGCAATGCTGAGTTACTAACAGACTCTCAGGGCTGTAACCTGGAACAGAAGCCACTTGCCTGCTGTAGGGTGGCACAGCCGAAATTTCTTCCACCCCTGAGAGTACTTCACTTCCTGGCTGCTGGTGTTGCACTTGATCAGAATGGCTTATGCCTTTTCTTCTCTGTTGCCAAAAAAAAAAAAAAAAAAAAAAAGCAAGCTATTCCCAGAATACTTCCAGCAGTTAGTGTGTGTTGGCCAACAGAACTGATGACAAGATAGTTTCCAGTTCAGTTGTGGCCATCCTTCTATTTTACTAATCCTGTGCCAGAAATGATGTGGTATGGTGTACGTCCTAGCCAGGAGAATAGAGTTGGTTAAGAAAGAGGGCTTAACTGAAAGCAAATAACCAAAAATATTTCTTTGAAAAATATGTTTTTGTTGCTGCTCTTTTTGTGAACCTGATGTTACTTGTAGCCTTTTTATTCTTTATTTATTCTTTTTTATCCTTACATCTCCCTATACTTGTTATTTCCTGTAGTGTGCATCAGTCGTTCTCCAATCTCAGATCCTGGTTCCCATGGTTCCCAGACATGGAGAATGACAACTTCTTGTAATTGTTTCTGATTTTTCATAAGGTACATTAAACACAGGAGAAACACATTGTCTCTCTAAAGAACACAACTTCTCCCAACAGTTCTTAATTTGTGACAGCAAAACCCCAATGCATGAAGTTTGGGTGATACAAAATGAATTGCCATTAATCCTGTCACAGCAGCTTGTTGGTAACTATGGAGATCTTTGTTTTTTCTTAATTGAGTAACAAAATGTCTCAAAACCCCCAACACAAAATAAACATGTAATGTGTTTGTGTTGTCAAAGCAAACATGCTTGGAGTAGAAAAAATAATACTCAGCCCTGTAAAATTCTTCTTTAAGAAAAACAGTCTGGAAGTGTTACATAGTATTACACATGTTCTGAGAAAAGTATTTATTTATTTAGTCTCTGCCCATTGTAACAGTTCCTACATTGCTTGTATATATGAAATGCACGGATTCAAATCAGCAGTAGTGTGTGTTCACGCTGCTGGTTAAAGAATGATTGTGAAAAGCTCATTCCCCACTAATGCCATCAGCCAAAGGATGTGCCAGAACCCAAGAAGTCCTGTAGGTTCAACCTTTTTTGGTCTGATTTTCTTCTAAAAAGGAACAAAACCACTCTCAGACCCTCTGAACTTTTGCAGATGTGTATACAGCTGATACAAGATGACTGACAGTATAATCTTTATGCTCTTTTTTTTCTTATAGCTCTTAGGAATAGTCTCCTGGTCTTCAGTATCAATAAAGTTGAACTTGCTGAACCAGAGTAGGGCAAAGACATTAGCTTGTGGATGGGAATTGAGAGAGTTTCCTGGGCAGATTTTATTCTCAGTTGGTTAATCTTATTTTGAGATTAAAGTAGAGTTAGGAAATAGCAGTAAAGAATTCCCACTATAATTATGTGGGTGGAGTTTAAGAAAATAATTGTTAAGGCTTGTGTTTGGTTAGTGATTGATCTACCTCTTGTGCTTTAGTAGAGCAGTTGCTGGGCATTCCAGGAAATTAGCAGCTTTTGGAAAGTTCCTTTTTTTAAAATAATCTATTTATTTAAAAGTCAGTCACATCTTTTTTTGCTGATAATGTTTTAGTGTCTTTGTTTTGGACTTGATCATCTGTCAGTGTGACCAACCTGGATGAGTTAAATGTGTATGTATATATGTGTTTTATAAACAGCATAAATAATAAAAATTAAGTAAAATATCATTAAAGTTCTTCCAGAGAGATGTCACTATATATTTGTTTTGGGGGATGTTGGGTAGTTTTTTGGTGGTTCATTTATATACCTCTGCTATTGTGTGTGTGGTTTTTTTGTTTGTTTTTTATTTTTTCTCTCATTTGCAGAAGATTATCAGTTAATATTTTCTGCTATCATTTACTTTAGTCCAAAGTAGCTTTCTTAAAACTTAGCTGTTAGTAACAGCAAGAATAAACATTCAAGAAGTTGCTAACCTTAACTTGTTTAAACCACAGTCAATCTGGTAAGACTGATGAAGGGAATTAAGCCCAAGAGTGTGCTGGAGGAGCTTGCTTCCTTTAAAATAAAGTTATTTTGCTCTTCAGTTTCATGCTCCATTAATTTCTGTGTGCTCTGATACTCTTTTCTTGACTTTTAATCTCAGATACGTAACCCAGTTTTCCTGATGACCTCAGAAGATTCAGAGCCTCCTGAGTGTTTCTAGCTAGCAGTCTTTTCCCTTGCTTGATCGTTTGCTGAATAGAGGCTGGTATAAGTTACTCATGTGCTCTGGGTCTTTGGCTTTTCCTTAAGGAGTTCTCCTGCTGGTTGAAGTATTATGGATAGGAATTTGGTGTGTCTCCTATCAAAACAGCCAGAATGATGATGTCTGGGAGGAAAAATGTGGTTATGCTGTTGAGGTGTTCATGTCTTGTCTCATGGTATAGGATGTCTGACCACTATAAAGAATCATCTTTGTTACTATGTATAATTAACATGTAGCATTAACACACATTCTCTGATGTATTTGTTGCTGCATTCACTTTAAGGCACTCTCCAGTGTGTGTTCAGCCCTTTTCTTTCTGATAGCTATGAGCTGTGACAGAGATGCAAGTGCTTTTAGCACCGTGTGGCTTCCACTTCTGTCCTTGCTTCAGTTTTCACCAGTTCGTGAATAAACACTGTGTGTGGGATCTCACTTTCATGCTAGAAGGAGCATCAAAAACCATAGAATCTGTGGAAATGTTAGTTTAAGAGGACTGTGATTGTAGACCATGCAAGCTGTTTAAAGCTTTCAGTGGATTAAATTGAAGAGTAAAAGGAATGACTGCCTTTGGATGCTACAGGATTTCTTTTCACCAAATGTAATTGTGTTCATGTTAAGTACAGAAGGAGGTTATTCTTTAAGAAATACAAAAGCTTATTCAGTGATAAGAATAATTTTCTGCTGCTTGAAATCTTTGCAAATGAAAATAACCCTGGAAGAAGGTTTTG
The DNA here is from genome assembly GCA_013401135.1 of Cettia cetti. Lineage (NCBI taxonomy): Eukaryota > Metazoa > Chordata > Aves > Passeriformes > Sylviidae > Cettia > Cettia cetti. The sequence goes on from VZUI01057896.1 coordinate 13,183, forward strand.
TTTTGTTACTTTCAACATTTATGAATGTAATTTATATGATGCATTTTGCAAGTTGAGCAAAATGAAAAATTGCACACTATGCAGGGTTATCACTTTCTTTAACACAGCATTAATCCTTTTGCTGTTTGTAATAGATTTCCAGTGTAGAAATAGACTGTGATTTAGAGTTGTTTATATCATTCATGCAATAAAATCTAAGCTGTGATGTACTTCCAGGAGAGGAAACGTAAGTATTTCAAAGCTCTTTATTTCATACATCCTGTTAGCATAAGAAGATAATTTCCACCAGGTGTAAGTTTCTGAGCTGAGTGTCATAGCCTGGGTGTTTGTTGCATTTTACAGGAACAGTGTGTTGCCATGACTTTGGGTGTTTGTGTCAGAGTACTTAAAGATAACAGTACTGAGAGTTGTGGGTAGGGGTACTGCTGCTTGCCGCTTGCATTGAAGAAATCTGAGGAAGGCCTGAATTCTCTGAAGTAAAAACACCTGCAAAACAAACTTCATTGGGTGGGAGCAACTTTGACACTGGATTTCTTTCTCCCCTAAGACTGTTGCCAATAATACTCCTTGCTCAGACTCTCTAAACTAGTCTAGATAATGTTGGTGAAAAACTTGCCTTTTGCCAGGATGAAAGGCTTACACACTTACAGACTGATAAAGTGCTTGTATTCAAGATTTATGCCATATGCACAGTGAGAAGCACACCTTCCCCAGACAATAGGAGTTACTTGGTTTTGAGTGGAGGCTGTAAATCAATAAACTAGAATTTAAAATCACAATTCTTTTCTAAGAACTACCTAAGAGCTTAGGTGGCTGCTGAAGTTTCTTCATCAAAACTTTGATTGGAATAGATTTAGGCAAAACATTTACATGTTTACAGATGTAGGAGATCTATTAAGATCTCAGCAATCACACACCATTAACCAAAATTAATTTTAAAATTAGTTTTGGAGCTCATTCTTTCCTGTAAAGGAATAATAATTTTTTTAGGAAGTGCTCTAATCTTTGATGTATTGTGTACAAATTAATTAGTTGAAAACACTGAATATTTCTCTTACATTCACCTTTTTTTTTTTTTTTTTTTGAGTTTCTGAGTTTTCCTGGCAAAAACTTCCAGGAGGGTTTTCTACTTTAGCATTTGAGAGGTTTATTTGGTACAGCTGTGCCCATCCATATTACAAAAAAATGATTTTTTTTCAACGTTCATTCTACTACTTAACGTTTCTCAGCATATGCAATACTAGTTTCACATATATTTGGTCAAGCTTTACCAAGGAGCACAGCTGACTCCAAATGCTCTGTGGCTTCCAAATGCTGGAGAAGGATTTTATAGGCTTAGAACAAAAATGTTATTAAACTGAAGTCTTTATTTAAAGCCTTACCAAACTAGTAAGTATTTTCTTCTTCTGTTTACACTTACTCAATATTGTCGTCGATGCTTTTAGTGTCTTAAGCTGATGAAAGACACAGCTGTTGGTGAAGAATTCTGTGACAAATGATGTTTTTTAGTGGAAGTTATTTAGCTGCATTTGAGTGTGTTCTTTTTCTTGCACTCATCTCTGCTGTAAAAAACAATGTTAAAAGCTGTTTGACATGATGCTATAAAACGCAGAGAAAAAGCACACCATATAGAACTGAGTGCTTTCCATTGAATAGTATTTAGAAGATAAAAGGATTATGGACTGCTTGTGATTGCGTGTGTTACATGACCACATTTTGCAGAGATTTGCAAAAGCCTGGATTATAAACTTGTGTGTACTTTGGTTTAATATTTTAAAGAGTTTTTAAAAAGTACAAGAACAGAACCTGTTACAATCAACTTCTAAATGAGATTTTCTATTCTTTTCTATTCCGATAGGAACACATTTGGGACTGCTATAAGTACTACATGATATTGATGCTTTGAGAGTTAATGCAGTGCTGATTAAGCCTCAGATTCTTTAGTGGGCTAATTAGCTTTTAGATACTCTATATGTCTTGAGCCAGATAATTAGGGACAAATGTACATTTGATCACAATTTTAGAGAAGAAAATATGGGCAGGACACGAGAGGCCAACTCTATTTCAAGCCTTTGTATATCTGTATTTGAACTTTTTGATGAGGTCTAGGTCCCCAGCTATGTAGGCCCCAGAGCACTGGTGCTTCGCAGGCAGTGTTTACAAACATTGAAAATCAGTTAAGTTCATTGCTAAACATACAAGATACACTTTCCTTGACAAACAAATGCAATCAACCATTACACTTCAGTGATATGGGTAAACAAGGAAGACTTCTGATTTAAAAAGTAAAGCTCTCTTGTTAGTTCATGGAGTAATGCTTTCACCTTTCTCCTTGTCAACCAAAATGAGGACACAGGTATCATAGAATTGTAGAATATCCAGAGCTGGAATGGACTCATGAGAATCATCAAGTCCTGGCCCTGCACAGGGTGTGCCAAGTGTCACACCATGTGCCTGAGAGCTTTGTCCAAATGTTTCTTGAACTCTGCCAGGCTTGGTGGTGTGACCACTTTCCTGGGCAGCCTGTTCCAGTGCCCAACCATCCTCTGGGTAAAGAACCTTTTACTAAGGTTTACTATCCATCCTACCCTCTCCTGGCACAACTTCATGCCATTGCCTTGGGTCCTGTCCCTTGGTCTTTTTTCAGCGTTTTAGAACAAGAACTTGCAGGCATGTAGAACCATCTGAAACCTGTTTAAAGAAAATTAGCAGTGCTGAAAAGGTTATCTAATTATCTTCAAACAGCATTGATGTTATATTTAGTTAAAAACCAAAACAGTTCTCCCCCTCCTCTCTTTGTCTTGGTCAAAATGCCTAATTTTAGGAAACCTCTCCAGACAGAGTTAATAAAATTAGCAAAAGTAAGTATTGGGCTTTCCTAGTGTTTCTCATCCTGTTCTACTGTATGCTTGCCTTGGGAATGGAGTGTTCTCTTGGGCTCTTAGTGCTGGTGAACCCCTCTTTGCCCAGACCAGGGACAGATACAGTAGAAACTGTCAGGAAGATGGAGGCATTATTTTGGGCCAGAAGTTTCAGGTTTGTTTTGTTGCTTAATAAAAGGCTGTAAAGAAGAGGCGTTTTGAGGGATTGGAGACATTTGAGCAAAACTATGCTTGGTTTCCTACTGTAGGCATGTGCATAAAAAACATGTTGAAATCTATTTGAAATGTCTTGCCTCTTTTAACAGGATGGGGACAGTGATTTCTCCTGACCAAGTTCCTTCCTTGATTTAACTCACACTTCAGATTAGCACCTTAACCTCTAGTTTGTCCTTAGTGGATTGGAGGGTTTTCTGTTTGTTGTTCAAAAAACAGGCTACTAAATTAAGACTTTAAAAGTCTAGTTTGGGTTGTGGTGTAAAAAAAAAAAATCCACCACTGTGTACATGAATTTAAGGAATGTGAATGGAATCAGAATATTAACAGTTTGTAAGTCAGCATGCCTTCAGGTGGAAAATGCCTCTATGGAGTTTGCCATAGCAAAGAACTGGTGACAGTTCCTGAGGAGCTTGTGATTCAAGCAGTGGTGAGATAGCAGACAACTGCTGGACACAGCAGCAGTCTGAGACCTTGTAGTGTGTTTTTTTATTACTTCAAACAGTAGGCTGTGTATATTTTCTTGTCCTTGGAACAATATTTATGACTTATCCAAGCAGAATGTGCCCAGTAGTAGACTACTGAAGCTGAACTTTGTGTTGCAATTAATTTGGGGATGTGCAGTTGGAATTCTTGCTGTTTCTGCCATGTGACATTCACCTCCCATCTGTTGGGGAATTTCTTGTTTCCTTCTCTTATTGAGAGATAACCAAACTACTTGCTCCAGCACTAAAGAGAGTAGGAGATACTAAGAGATTTTAGATTTGCCTCAAATAAGCAATAGCATTACTGAGAGAGGATGTAGTATTAGTTGATGCCCATTGAAATGATGTTGCACAGGATGAGGATAGAGCTCTGTTGGTTTGGTTTGCCTGCGTACAGAAAGTACAGTCATAAGAGGTGAAAAAGAACAGAATGTTTTATTGGGTTTGTTTGTTTTCCTTTTTCCCTTTGTTCTTTTGAGCTTTTAACTAGTAGACCAGAACATATGAAATACAGTAGAATGATGGAAGGGTGATTCAGTAGCATGAAGTTTTAGCTGTCTTTTGGATGGGTTATATGAGCTTTACAAAATCAGTGTTTTGCATATTATGTGTCCCCCTATCTTACCAGATATTTTGTTTTACCATCTCAGACAGATAAATTGAGCAGAAAAGGTTAATGCTTTGAGTGCTGGAAGCAGGTGGCTGGTAGCTTTAACTATTTATCTAATTAGCTGAATGTTGGCTGTTGTCCTAGCAGGCCTGACTTTTCCTAGGGAGGGAGCATAGGAAAACATGCAGAAACTTGCTGTAGCAGGACTAATGCAAAAATCAACATGATCTGGACTTGTCATTAGTGACAAGTATGATTTTGTTTGTTTTTGATTCAAAAGATTATCTACTAATACTTTATGGGTGTTTGTCCTAAAACAGAGAATGCTTGCTTGTTCAGGTGAGCTTGAATTTCAAAAGCATTTTCTCTCATACTTCTGAAAGCATTTTTCTCATGGTTGTTAGATGCTTAACCACAAAGAGCAGAAATAGTGTTGGTGATTTTTCTCTTTTGTTTGTATTCAACAAAGCTCTTGTTTTTTACAGTGAGTTCCATTGTATTTCCTGTGTCTGTTTAACATGCATCTGCAAAGATTGATGGTAGACTGAGGTTTTATTGTGGCATATCTAGTCCAGGCAAGTTGGGATACTATCAGTGCAGTACAGCATTTCACGTTTGGGATTGTACTCCTCAGCTGCTGACTTGACCCTTGGTGCATCACTCTTGGGAGGGACATGAGCATAGAAAGCTGTTCCTTTTGAATTTAACTTTTTTTCCAGATTCTTTTCTTTACTTGTAAAATTTTCTTTTTTAGCTTTCAATGAAAAAAAAGGCAGAAACAGGCCAACACAAAGACACTATTGACCACAGAATTGTTTCATTCCAAATATGTGTTTGAATTTGAAACTTTCCTAAGATATAATGTCTGGTAACTACTTTTAACAGGATAAATAATCAACTTTTTTCATGTATTGGTTTTACAGCTCCAAGCACAATGGAAACTGATGCTTATTAGTCCCTCCAGCTACCAACATGACACAAATACTCACCAAGAAGTTTTATATGTGTTTACTCCAAGTAGGAAAAAACCTATTGTTTTGCTTGGGTCTATTATATTTTATTAGCATAACCTCAAGGGAAGCTCAGTAGTGAAGAGGCTGAGGCTCTTTGTTTACAAAAGTACACTGTTAAATAAAATTTTCTAAAATATAGCAAAACTCATTGTAGAAGCAATCTATGATTACCTCAATCCAATTGGGTAGCACAGATTTTTTTTTTTCCCTAAATACTTCATATGCCTCCAGGTTTTATTTTGCCTGTCCCTGTGCTTTTTTAATGTAGCCCATTTCCATTATAGATGTCTAGTTTGTATGCTTTTCCTTATACCAGTTGTTAAATAGGAACATTTACTTTGTGGAGCTGTCAAATTGATACCTGCAACTCCAAAAAATGAAGATGAATGAAAAGTGTTATTTAGAGTTTTTAAAAGATGTAACAATGGATGTATCCTAAATACAGTGAAGAATTTTTTTTCACATCCTTTCAGAAAAGAATACCATGTTTAATTAGAATCCTGAATCCAGATTATCAAACTACTTATGTAAGGAAAGCTGCAGGAAATGGAATTTTTACTTAAGGTTGCTCTCAGCTTTAGATACTGCCTTTTTAATATATAATATCTGAACCTGAAATTGTTCTTTCACATATTTCTTTTTTTTTTTTTTTTTTTTTTTTTTTTTGGCTATTAGTCGGAGCTCTCCTGTTTAGCCAGTACTGGACACATTTGCTAGCTTAGTTATATGAATTGTGCTGGACTGAAGCAGCAAGGATATTTAAGCTGTTCAAAGGGAAAGACCAAAATGGAAGGATTTTTGAAATGGATGAACTTCCTGAAGTGGAAGCAGTGGTTCTTTTGTTTTTATACATATGAAATTTATGTGACTTCCTTTGGTCCTATAGCTTGTAATTGCATTTATAACCTGTGAATTTGACTGTTTATGTATATGTGGATGTAACCCATATATACTCAAGCATTATAGAAAACAGGTCAAATATGTTTTTGCAAAGGCTTTGTTTTGACCTTCCCTCTATGGCTCAGCAGAGTTGCTTCTAATTTAGTCCTGAGCTAATATAAATTCAATGTATGGTTAACCTGGAGCTTCGGGATGTGGTAACTTTGTAGGATTCACTATCATAGAATCACAGAATGGTCTGGTTTGGAAGGGACCTTTAAGGGTTACCTCATCTGACCTCCTGCAATGAACAGGAATGTCTTAAACTAGATCAGAATCCTGTTCAGCCTGGCCTCGAATGTTTCCAGGGATGGATCATCCACAACCTCTCTAGACAACCTCTTTAGTTTAAAACCATTCCCCTCTGTCCTATCGCAACAGGTCCTATTATACAGAGCCTGCCCCCGTCTTTCCTATAAGCCCTCGTTACATACTGAAAGTCCTCCTTGGAGCCGCCTTCTCTCCAGGCTGAACAAGTCCAACTCTCTCAGCCTGTCCTGATAGGAGAGGTGCTCCAGACCTCTGATCATCTTTGTTGCCTCCTCTGAACTCAGTCCAACAGGTCCATGTCGTTCCTGTGCTGGGATCCCAGAGCTGATACAGCACTGCAGGTGGGGCCTCACCAGAGCAGAGGGGCAGAATCCCCTCCCTGGCCCTGCTGCCCACGCTACTTTGGATGCATCCCAGGATACAACTGGCTTTCTGGGCTGCAAGAGCACACTCATGGCTGAAGTTCAGTATTTCATCCTGCAACACCCCTAAATCCCTGTTGTCTTCCTCTCACGAGGAAAGGGATTATTGGTTTCGTATCTGAAATACATTGGTTTTCAGTGTTAATGGCATAATGCAATGTTAAAATATCTCTTGAGCAACATGTTTTTTAAGTCAACAGTTCACAGTTTTTACATCAAGCAGTGCATGCTCTTTTGTGGTTTCCATTTGTATTTCACAAAAGACACCAGTTAAGCATGACTGTTGCAAAATTTTTAAGTTAAGCTATTGTGAAATGCTAATTAACATATTGCAATTATTGTAGGAAGGACATTTAATGAGAATAAGCCAGGTATTGCGCACTCTGTTGTTGTGATTCTTTACTGGTGCTGTGGTTGAGATGCAGTGAGCTGATCTTGAATTTCTTGTGACTATTGCTCAGAAACCACATGCTAAGATGACATTGTCATATTCTAAGAAAATGGTCAGGGAGTATGTTTGGATTGAGGAGAATGGGCTGTAACTGACTTCCTCTAACATCCCAAATGATATTGCTTACATAATGAGGTTTCCAGCTGGGAATCACTGCTTGGTGCAATATTTCCAGTTGCCCCATTTCTTTCTCTTTCCCCTGCTCCCTGCTGGAGCTGTTGTGGTGATGCAGCTGCTACCAGCTTCACCCCATGCCAAAGACGTAGCTTTGCTTTGTGGCCTCATGGGCAGATGGCAGGTAGCAGGATGGAGAGAGGGAGCAGCTTTATTTTGTCTTCTCAAAATATGCTTCAAGTAGCTTAATTGTGGTGATGCTTCTTTCCCATCTTTGTCTTTCCTGGCAGGGACATGCACCTGTTTGCAGCCTTGGTGCTCTTTTGTTAACCTTTCCCTACTGTCCTGAGGTTTAAGGTTTGAAAGAGAGTTAGAAAATCATTACATCACTGTTTGAGGATTTTTTTTACTTATCCAGTGCTGATTTGTAATGCTTTTCTTCTTGGTTTCTAATTTTGATATGTTTGTAATAGGAATAGGCAAACCTTTTCAATAAGGTTTGTCTTACTTTGCCTTGAATTATAATGAGAACCTTGCAGCATGTTTTAACAAGGTTATCCTTTTCTCAGCATTGAGATCTGAAGTTGTGTAATTAGAGGTTTTGTTACTGACCCACAGTAAATTTGGATTGTGTTGTTGTTGTTTTTCCTTTGATTTGCTTTATTTTTTATAAGGATGCTTATTTATAGCAATGATGTGGACACACTGAAGCATTAACCCAACTACCATTTATTCAACTGCACAGGGATTCAGTTTGCATTTCTGAGGAAAATATATATTGCTATGTGAATACATAAAAAAAAGGTGAGCTTGGTTAGTAGCTATTACAAGCTGATTTGTTGGAGTTGTAGCATGTGTCTCTTGGTGTTTGCTTTTAAGAGACAGAGAAGACTCTGAATTGGAACCTGAAATTCAAGTTGAGACTATTTGCAGAACCTCTTATTAGATAAGTGATTTCAATTCATCTTTGACTAATACACTGGATCCCACATAGGAATTAATGGCACAGTGCTGTAATAATAGTGCAGCAAAACCTGATGAAAGATCTGGGGAAAGTGATCATATTTTGGAAAAACTCTTACTGTTTCATAGCTGCATACAAACAAGTAGGGCTGTTTTCCAGGATATGCCTGCAGGTGAGGGAATGGGGAAAGGTATATTATTAGCTGGGGCTGATGAACTTGAGTTCCACCAGCAGTAAAAAATATTTTGCTTGTATTTGTATATCTCAGTTAACTGTCGAAGAACTCTGAGACAGGTATGGAAATAAAACAGTCATCTTCAGTTAGAACAGTTCTCCATGCCCACAGATGAACAGCTCTGCTTCTGGACCTTTCCTTACTGAGCTGTTCTACAAGGCCATTGCTCTCTGTCATCCTGTATAACCTGTCTTTAAGATTGAAAGGAGAGCTGAGAACACAGGTCATTCAAAGGCAGCTGTGCCTTATTCAATACCTTAACATTGTTTCTGGTACTTTGTCTCCTAGGAATCCCAAGGCTTTACAAGATGAACCCAGGTATTAGGAGGGCTTAGCTTAAATCTGGATTGTAAGGAGTTTGTGTCATAGATGGAGAACAAGAAAATACTCAAAAATAGCATAGGACCATTCCTTTCTCTAGTGTTTAAACAAACTGCTTTAATTAAATTACTGAAACTGTTCAAATATTTCTTTAAAATTAGCTTAAGCCAAAAATGTTTGTTTATAGTTTTTGATATCTGATATGCTTATGTTGAATTATTTTGTTCAGGGATATTAGCATCTGTGCAGGTTGAGAAGTTAAATAAGTACAAGTGGAGCATGCAAGTATGGATCAGTAATTCCTAAGGTCTCTTGTCTGTTTTCTTTATCAGAGTTGCTTGTGTTCTGGGCAGTCCTCCATAGCCAAGCAAGGCTAACTCATGGTCCCTCTTTACTGTTGTAGGTTATCCAACTTCCTTGTTGTTATTGTGTGTGCAAAAAATAATAGTTCTTCATGTAATTTAAGTAGACTTTATTTGTTGCTTTACTCTCTCTGCACATAAGCATGGGCTGGTTGTGCACATCTGTGCATTCATAATGTCCATAGTTGTCTGCAGAGAAATACAATGTTTGGCAGTTGTGGGGTGGAGAACACAAAAAAAACCCCAATCCCAAATAAACCAGGACCAACAAATCCAAACAACAAACAAACCACCCCCTTCTTAGAATGAATCACAAACTGCCTGGGTTGGAAGGGACCTTCAAGATCACCTAGTTCCAATCCCCAAGTTCTTCTGTACTTGTAATATTGCAATTAGAATAAACACTGCTACATCAAGCACTGCAGGTTTGTATATAACTTAAAAATGGGCAAATATGGACGATAAAAAAAAAAAGGTCTCTGTGTGTGTATATATATATATATATATCTGTATCTCTGTACAGGTTCCTGGTTATGTGCTAGCTTTAGATCACCTAAGGATATTGTTGTATGTCTCTTTGAGAGAAAAATTTTACTTTTTTGTCAAAAGTGGTATCATTGGGAAGGATTAAGGTGTTACATTCTTAAGCAGTATGGTTGTGTCTGGCTTCTACTTCCTTATGGATATAAAGCAAGCTTTATTCCGTGGAAGTTATGTGACTAACTCTGACTTTAAGGAGTTACTACTGAAGAGACCAAAGACCTTCCCACTGCACCTTCCAGACTTACCTGGTGGCCTTGCAAAAGGAGATATTGGGGTGATAAGAGCCACAGCAGTAGGAAGCATGAGTAGCTTTGTCAGCAATTGCAATTAACACTTTGTTATGGCAATTTCCAGAGAAGTCATGTGTGAAACATAAATTGCAAGTCAAATACATACTCAAAATATTTTCTCATACACAGATACATGATTTTTTTTGTTGAGGGTCTTGGGGGTCATTATAAAGTCTGCATCCTTGTTTAACTCTCAGTTGAAAATATATTCAGAATATGGAGGAGAAGGAATACTTATGAGGTGTATACAGAAGTCCACTAGGAAGTATTACACCTACGCCCTAATGTTGAATTGAAATTGTAACTCTGTTCTGATCTTAATATTTGATGTTAATGCTTGAAAACTGCTAATGAAACTTCCTGGCACTGAGCTGTTCCATCCTAATTGCTCAATTAGGCAAAGGAATCCAAGATAGCTTACAGATGTTCCTTAGTGAAGACTGGAAGCAAGACTATGAAAAAAATCCCCATTCAGTCACTTCTAGAGAGGATTGGTATATTTTATACAACCTTATTTTCTGACATAAAGTGATCTCAGGGTAGATTGCTGATGTACTTAACAACTCCATTTCTGGTCTCAAGGTAGAATTTCCTCATAAGATGCAGACGTAACAAACCTATTCCTTGACTGAGAAGTTCCTGTGACTGTTAGTAATTCAGAAATATGGGCAAAATTAGCCTTAAACTGTCCTGTCAAATTAAAAACAATTTTTTGTTGGTTTGTGGAAGGTGAAGCAGGCACTCTGATTCATCGGTGTTTATCTCATGCCACGGTGATGGAAGTCAGGTGATTCCAGGAAGATATTTATGTGAAAGATGTCAGGTCTCCATTTTCTGCAATGTTCTTTACAGGCACTGAATTATATTATGTAAATGGCAATCTTGAAACATTGTGTTTTAACAGAAATACTAAGGAGATTGTGATAGTTTCTTCTATGGTACCAATTATTTAGGAAAGTTTTAGATTTTCTTAAAAATCTCAAGTCATTTGCCCTGTCTTGTTAGTAATTGCACCATTTTCTGGGTATGTTTTTTATGTGTGGTGGGCTTAGAGAAGGATGGCTTTTGCTTTACGTGGAATATGGTAAATCTGTAAACTTGTGTGCATTCTTTGTGGATAAGTTTCTTCAAACATAATGAATATCAGAATAAGTATTGGTTTTTACTTTTGATGTATTGGTAGAAGATATTTTTTTGTGTATGTGACCACAAATGCTTCTAGTTGGGAGCAGGTGGTATTCCTTGTAACTCTTTCACATAAAATCTCCATTGAAGCAGATTTTTACTAGATCTTTAATATGTAAATAATATATCTAAATATCCAACAGTTTTTAAAAAAATCAAGTGTGGACAAACATTTTAATAAAAGTGTTTCCTTTCTCCGTATTTCATGTCTTTTGTTACATCATAGTCTTCATACATCATACTTCCGCTAACATAAGACTCAGTATGTAAAAATACAGAAAAACAAGGGAGTAAATTTGAAATAGGAATGTGAATTGCTGCTTTGTTAGACACAGATTGACTTAGGGGGAGAGAAAAAACCCAAACCAAAGTAATTGTGGTTTTACTCTTGAAGTGTTTTGAAGTGTGGCACCACCCTTTTGCCTGGAGTCTGTTGAGCTGAAAACTACCCTGCCCCTGGCTCAACAAAAACATTCCTGATGGTTTAAGACCTGTTACTGCACCTACATCAGACTTAGCAGAGGAAAGATCTGTAGTCAATTTTCTTCCATTCTTTCAAGCAGTTCTTTAGGCTTCTGTAAAACACAGTAAAGGGATTGAGCATCTATAAAGTGAAGGACTGAGGTCACTCTGTAGGTGTCATAATTAGAAATCTGTTTTATAATTTCAGACCTAAAGCCTTGGTGAGTAGCTATCTTGTCAGCCTTCAGTCTGTATTGGTGACGATTCCTTTTTCTCATAGCTGCAGATGTACAGCTATAAAGTGTATTACTGAATTTCCAGAATCAAGCAGTCAGAAATGAAGATCACTGTGAAGAACAACTCTGCAGCCTTGTGTTTTTTACCTTGTGACAATTCTTACTTGGTGATTATTTGCTGGTGTTTGCTAGATATTACTATGTTACTTCCATTTTCAGTGCTGGGATGCAACTTCCATGGCACATTCTCAGGTGCTATTTACTAGTACATAATTCTTTTTAAAACTTGACAACTCTTGCAGAGGGCATGATTTTTAAAGTTCTTATGTTTTGTACTTAATTTCCATCCCTGTAATATGCAAGTGCTTTCCACAAATGGTTCAGTTTATTTTCACACTATTCTCTGTGGTCAGAACTTCATGGTATTCCTTGTTTCTTAATGTTTGGCAGTTTAGCAAGTGGGAATAGGGTCAAATGTATCCCCAAGCTTAGTCATTTGATATGTGAGTCTCACAGGTTTCCTGCTGCTGAACCTTAAGCTGTAGCTGTGACCTTCCATGCCTGATGCCTCTGGGTAAAAGCTGCTTGTGCAAGTCAGACAGGCTCCACCCAGGGTAATGTGGTAAAGGAATATAGGTACAATTCAAAAGTATACATGAATTCTGGAGCAGGGATACCCTTCAAAACTGGCTTGTGGGTGGGTTTCTGGTTTTGTTGTGGTTATTTTTGGGGGGTGTGGGTTTTTTTGAGGTTAATCAGGGCTCTTCACTAGGATACCATGTTTTCTCCTTCTGGAGACCACTACCTTATGTTTGCCATGACTGTTAAAAAGATCTCAGAAAGTACAGTTGCCCTCAGTACATAAACAGTGGAAATTGATCTTATCCAGCATAGGGTGAGATGGGAGTCCTGGGAAAATTCATGAGCCTGTGTAAATAATTGTGTTACAAGTGCACCAGGAGGAAGTATTAATGTGTGGTTGCAGCCTCACTTCTGGCATTTTGCATTTTGAGTCTTTGACATTGCAACCTAAATAGTGTGTTTTGCCCACAGGTTTGTGTGCATTGTTTTGTAAGTCAGAGAAAAATCCATCAGCAATTTGTTACATATTTGCAGTTTGCTGCACTCCATGCATCACTGGAATATCTTTTTCAGGCCTCCCAAGCTGCTCCCAATAAGGTTCCCTTGTTTGCCTTTATACTGCATTGGTCCTGTGCAGTTCAGCTATTGCCTGGACAGTTTGGAATCCCTGGGAACAGAGGCAGCAGAGGCTCACTGCTTGCTGATTGTGTGGCTGAGATGCAGCCTGCTGAATCCTGCAGTTGTGTTTGGAGGAGAAGCCGTCCTACCTGGTGGTACTCAGTGCAGTCAGCCTCTTCTGGGTCTTCAGTCTTAGTCTTGAAAGGGAACTGTGATTTCACAGTTCTGAGAGTTAGGATTTCATGCTGGAGTTTCCAGAACTAATTAGAAATTACAGTCTACTGGTGAGGAGGAAATTTGAGCTGAAAAATAAGGTAGTGGCCAGCTGTTTGTAAGCCATCTGAAAAATACAGCAGCTGAGTAGTACTTGATTTGAGTTTGGTAATCCTAAAATTGTTTTTAAACGACCACTAATAGAATAATTATATTTTTACAAGGAAGAAAGCCAAAAGATGCAGAGATGTCAGAGCCTCTCTGGCCTCTCCTGCTCTGCATCCACACCCTAGTGATCTGTGATGCCAAAGGTTTGACAGGTGGTGGAGGGAGATAGTGGGGGTTGTATGTGTTCTTGCAGATGGAGGTCTAGTTAACAGATACACTTTGTTTACCAAATGTTAATGGTTTCTTGAGGAAATAACTCTGTGCCTTCTGGGGCAGTTTCATAACTGAGTGGAATAATTAAAGCTCTACAAATGGCATTTTAAAATGGTGTTCCATTATAACTAATGAAGAGGCTGGCCAACTGATATTGCTCCAGAACAGCTATAGCCATAGTGGCTTGAAGTGTGTCTGTAAAGCCAGTTTTTTGGTTCTTGAAGATTATAAAATGGTTAAAGAAAGTGCAGTGGATTCTGGATGTTCCTTGAACTTCTAAAACTATCACATTATTTTTAAGGATGAAATTGAGAAACACCCCGAGTCATTCTTCACTACCACTTTGCAAATGGAGATGATGCTAATGGCTTAGCTTTAATCAGAAAAAATAACTACTACTTGGTACACTTACCTTAGTAGTTGTAAGGACAACATTTATTATGTTTTAGGCATTTTCTGCTTCAGTTGCGTGTCACTGTGGAAGGCTCACTGAGCTTGAACAATGAAAGAAAAATCTGTCTCATCTTTCACAAGTTAAAGTTTAAACAGTGGGGGTTAACTATCTACAGACCAGAAGAAACAAAGGCCTTTTTTTAGCTTTGCACCTGTCAAATGCTGGAAATAATTACTGTTCTAAAGCAAAAAACCCTAAACACAAGCTGTACAGCAGCTGCCAAGCCCAGAGTGTGGGTATATGCAGTTACCTGGACTAAGCGGGTTGAGGAAGCAGAGCTTTTGGTGCGTGGAGTTGAGACTTGTTTTGTTGTGTGGAAACCATGGGATACAGGTGTGGTGTTTGCACAGGAGAGAAGAACCCAAGTAGTCAGGCAGGGAGTTTGCACTCTGCTGGGAGGTAGGGAAAGCCTGGCTGTAATTTGAGTTGAATATGGCTCAAAGCATTTTTCCAAGCATCTTGTGACAGGCAGGAAGCCTCTCCCCTCATGGACCCTCCCTTGGTTGTGTCTTCAGGTTGGAGGTGAAGACCACGCTCATGAGCCACGTTAGGAAAGGTTTTCTCCACTCCCATGTAACAGGAATGAGAGAATTACACCTGAACACTTCTTTGTAGGTATGAATTGGCACCCGTGTTTTGGTGAAATTATTGAGCCATGTGGCTCTTCTATTACTAGAAATCCATTATTGAGCACTTCAAAATCTGGATAAAAATGGTGCAGATACTGGAATTTGAAGGCTGCTACTGTTTTAACTCAAACTTAATTGATGAGGTTTTTAAAGCTAGAAAGGCACTTTTTTTTGTGATTTCCAGATGTTTCTGTGTTGGTTGGAGTAACCCATTAGTACTGAGAGAAAATCTGAAATTTAAAATGGTGAGACTGGTAATAATTTAGAAGTGATGGGATGAAAGCTGAATTTCCTCCAAGATTCTTTAGTTAAGGCATGTGTTTGCAGCAGCTTTGGCTTCACCCTAATTAATTTTGATATTAAGCTTCTTGCATAACTCATTTCCTTGGTCAGTACAGGTAATTGGATGATGCTTGTACTTTTCGTTGTTTAGGGAAACAAAAAAGGGAAATTGTCTGACAAATCTTTTGTACTTGCCTGTACTAAACAAGATAGTAGTAACTTGCATCAAGGTTTAGCATGGAAATAAGCAGTTAGTCCCCCTTTCTCCACAGGCCTTGTGTTCTTTTTTGCCTTCCTATGTAAAATTACAGTACTTTAGTAAGCAATGAAACATGATTTATTTATGTAGTCTGAGAACACCTGGATCCCTAAGTAAGGTGGCCCAATAATTATTGGCTCTCCATGTGGAGTTTCTTGCTGTATTTTCTAAAGCCTGACTTCTAGGATGGACAAAACCAAGGAAACTGAGTTTCAACTTTTGTGACAGGAGGTGAGAATAAGGGGCAGCTGTTCTCTCTTAAGGGTTTTTAGCTGTCACTGACTCAGCTATATCTTATTTAGGAACAAGGCAAATGTTTAAGACTGTGAAATTACAAGTATTCCGGTGCCTGGGTGTAGCTTTGTTTGGTAGGCTTCTTGGAGCATTTTCCATGGAGTAGTTGATCTTTGAAGTTATCATTAGTTTTAGGAATGAGGACATTGAGAGAACTATGTGAGATCTCGAGGAAGAAAACTGTATTTATATACTTAATTGCATTTTGCATAATCAGCATCTAACAAATATTAATGTAATTAATATGCTATGTGAGGAAGGAAAGTATAATCAGTTTTGTTTTAAGAGAATGAAAGCATTAGAAAAACTGACAAGTTCTCATAGGAAGTTGGTGGCAGAGGTAGAAAATCAAACTGGTTTACTAGAGTCCCTTTGCAATTCGTTATCCAGTAACATTAAGGTTTTTCTGCTCTTGTGTAAGCCAGACCTTAGAGCCAAATCTAGTCATGTTTTTAAGAATTAATTGTATTGTTTATTCTTATTTTAAATGAAAAAACAAAAACACATGAGACATTTCTTCATTTTTGCTAACTTGTATTGAAGGATCTTGAATTTGCTTCATGCTAACGAAAGGCCAGTGTCTTTTTACCACAGGTAAAAGGCTTGCTTGCCTCGTGTTTGTTTTTGTGCTAATCTTGTGTGTCTTCTTAAACTGGGAGTTGAAGAGATACAAAAAGCTCTACCTACACTTACAGAGGAGCACAGGAGCTTGTGCACTTGCTGTTCTGTGCAGCCACGTGCCTCTGTGGCTGCTGGCACTTCCATCCTCTGTTTCTTGCTGTTTCAAGTCAGATTACTGTCTTTTCTTCACCTGTAGGATGGGGATACTGTGTTTCAATGTTTTCAAGGATACTGCAGTGCTGCTCTGTGTTGCTGCTGTTGCAATGAAGTGAGGTGTAAAGCCCCATCACTCCTAATCTCATTATTCTTGGTTGACTTTTATTATTGTTGTGTTAAAGAACTCAAAGGTCAGCCAAAACTGTGCCCCTTTCCCAAAGATTTAGTATTTCAGGGCCAAGATTATCTGGGTCTAGGACCATACTTTCATTTATATATGGTGAGGCTTTTTTCTTTCACATTCCTGGTCTTAGGGACAGTGTGGCCTGTGTGTACATCCTTGTGTTATAGAAGTAATAGGCAGCCTTGCCTGTACGCTGGCAATTTCACTGTACCAACTCACAATTTTTTGTTATACAGATTAAAAATACCAGTTAATTGTTAATTTTGAATTGTTGGTATTAAGCGCTTCTTGTTTGGCTGTTTCCTACTTGTTTTTCACACAGAGAATTTAGTATGATAGTCAACTAGTCTTAATCTTTCATACCTGTGACAGTGTAAGACCTTCCAACTTTGTATGCTTAGACAAAGATATACTATGTACTGTAAAGTGTATCTGGTTTGCTTATTTTTTACTTAACAGTGACAGACTGGACACTCTAAATGATTCTTTGAAGGTGCATGGTCATAATGCAGGTATCAGTGGGGCTTCCAGGATGTTCATCCTACTCAATGCTCTTTTCATTGATGTGCATGATGGGATGAAGCTCATCCTTACCAGGTCTGTGGATGACACCAAAGGGAGGAGAGTGTTTGATGGCACGGCAGCCTGTGATTAGGTGGGACCTCAGCAAGCAGGAGGAATGGGCAAACAGAACCTTCTGAGGTTCAGTGAAGACATGTGTGCCTTGATTAGAACAGCCTCCACAAGACACTGTGGGCTGGGAGCAGCTTCATGTGTCGGTTGTGTTTGTGGTTGATTTGGGTATTTTTGGGGGAAGGGGTGGTTTGTGTGTGCGTGTTTTCTTTGTTTTGGGTTTTTTTTTTAGTTTTTTTAAAAGAAAATTAAACTTGCAGACGCTAGGCTGAGTCAGCTCTGTGTCCTTGTAATGCTAAAGGCCAAGGTCTTGGCTGCATCAGCAAGAATGTAGCCAACAAACTGGTGAAAAGGATTACTCTTGTTTACCACTTGGGAGAATGGAGCTGGAAAACTGCCCAGCACAGAACTTCTGAAGATAAAATGGGTATCAATGACCTGGAGATAAGATCTCATTGCTGTTTGCAACTGCCTGATTCCTAGCTACAGAGAAAGTAGAACCTAGGTTTTCTCAGAGGAGCCCAGTGATAGGACTGGAAGCAGTGCTCTTACTGCAAGACCTTGGTGTAATAATGGGAACAAGGGGAGTAATGATTTTATTGTAATTTTGACTGATTCCAAAGAAAAAAAAAAGTTCATGGCAAGAAAGGAATAAAGTAGAAGGAACAGTTTGCCTGGAGATGCTTGTGTCCTCCTTTGGGAGTCTCCATTCTGAGACTGTAGAATAGTACCATCTCTAGCAGGCAGGTTGCCCTGTTTGACTGAGCACACAGCTTTGGAAGGGATGCACATGGAATATTGATCTGTCTCATCAGATATACTCAAAGCTCAACGGAGCAATTTTGGGTTTCATTACTGAACTCTGGAATTAGCCCAGTTTTAAGCAGGTTTTGGAATTAGATGGGAAGTTAAAGGGGGGTGGGGGTGTTTTCTTTTGGCATCTTCAGAAAACAACATTAGTGTCAAAGAGCAGAGCCAAAAAGAGCTGCAAAACAATATTCTTACAAATAAAAATTCTTTCAGTGACAAACTAGTTGTTTGCTTACACAGCTAGTCTGGAGCACTGCTGTTCTCTTGTTTTTGTTCTAAAGTCCAGATATTTGTAAATACAGTCTTTATCCTTTTGCTAAGAAAAGAGGGTAGCAAGATAGGAGCAAATACACTTTCAAACAGCCTCATTATTGAGTAAGGCCAGAGAACCATGCTTGTAATGCTGGCTAGGAGTCAAGATGGGAAAATGTAGAAGAGTAAACAAGATAATTGTTAACTGTTTACAGGCATTGTCTTCCTAAAAGTACAGTTTCTAAAATGAAATTGCTTAATCCTTAAAGCAGGAATTCCAGAGAATAATCTTTCAATTTATTGATTTAGGATTTCTGCACCTTGAATGCGTACTTTTTGCCATCCTGATTTTGGGAAGAGGTAGTGGTAGGTTGGAGGAGGGCAGTTGGACTAGATGACTAGTAAGATATTGCAGGTCCCTTCCAACTGAACTATTCTAAAATACTCAATACATCTTTAGCTTTTTATAAGCTTGTTTCTACCTCTGTGGCTAGAGAATCTGGTTCTGAAATGTTAGCAGAAATGCATCTTGGTAGTCCATGAAGTTGGTGCATTTTATGATTGCCATTTGCTTCTCTTTTCTGAGTCAAGGATTGCAGCATCCTGTCTTTTGTCTCAAGGGAAGCTCCTGTGTGCCTGAAATATAGTCAGCTATTAATGTTGAATCCTTTATTGTGGATTGATGTCTAAGTAGGGACTTACTCAAGAACAAATTAGATTTTTGTCTGTTCCTTTGCTGTGTTTTGGAGCTTAAAAATATGGCTCAAACAGAAAAAAGTCGGCGTGTATTTGTGTATCCAGCCTGCAAGGACGGGTGGCTGATCTGATCTGACATGCATTTGATGATTTAAAAATCCTGTAAGTCTTAACCTGAGGCTCAAAACTGAAAGCTGGGCTCCCACCTCCATTTCCTTGTAAGCACCATCAGCCTGCAGCTGTTCCCAGACCCACTTTGGAGTGAGCAGGTACATCATTAGCTACACATACACCTCTCTGAGAGGTGCAGGGATTCGAGTCACTTGACAAGAGTAGAGAGCCTGTAAGATGGACTCTTGCTTTTTTTTTTCTTTCTGGACTAATGCTATTAAAGGTATGACCATATTTCTTACTTTTTCCCCCTCCATATCTTTGCAGATGACAATGCTTTGGTATAGTGTCCCTGGGCCTTTGTACCACTTACTAAAATATATCTGCAGTGTACAGTTAAAAATGACTCTTCAGTATCAAGGAAGGATATTTGCATGCACCTCTAACTATGATCTGGACAATCAGTATTAAGCCCTGTGTCTTGTAAGCAAGTGTCCTCCTGCTTTTTGACAAACTAGTGCCTGTCTGGCCTAACAGCTGCAGGTGATAAAAGGCAATGTTGGGCTGAAGCTGCACAGGTGTGCAAACACAATGTTTGCTTACTCTGTTTGCTGCAATCTGAATCCTTCACTACTCAAAGTATTTGTTTTCCTTGGATAACTACATTGTAGTGTAGCATGTATAACACCACATTAAATACCACATAATAGGTAGGCTGGCTGGTCAGTGGGAGCAAAAGGGCTGATGATTTTGGCCAGGGAGACTATCTAGCTAATGAATTGCAAAACCACCCCACCTCAATATAGGATTGAAAAAAAGCTACATGGAATAAACACTAATGCATATGCAGTTTCCACTGGAGTTTTGTCTTGCTTTAATACTTTGACTAGTGGCCCTGGGGAAGAATGACCCTTGCTATGGCTGAAGAAGTGCAAGAGTTGCCTTGGCCCCCTGCAGCTAAGGTGTGATAAATGCTGTGTTACTATCCCTGGCCAGTGTGTAGATACATTTCAGCTGAGCGTTACTGTTGGCTTCACAGAGGTGGCATCTTTCCGGTTTTCAAGTTTGTGAAAGCAGTGAAGTTGGGATGAGCTAGTTATTACTGGAAGGCATGAGTATATGATTGTTTCCTCCCTCCTACCACCTCAGCATTACAAGGGTGGGCCCTAAAAGTTCACAGAGGGAGTGTGCCCTCAAAGCATCTTCCTTTCATTGGTGTTTGGTCCTCCGTGCTTTACCCAGACTAGGGGTTGTGGAGGTTAGACTAGGACTTCTGTAGGGTGCATAGTTAGTGCTGCACCCTACAGAAATATACACCCTAAAATCATTTAGCTAGCACATTCCTATTGCAACCCTAGTTTTATAGATTATTTTATACAATTTCTCCTGTTTAACAGGAAGTTACTGTTTAACCTAGATGTACTCATGCAATGTGGAGATATTAATTTCTTGACGAGAATCAAGTGGGTATTCTCTGGGCTTGGGTTTTTTCTTGAAGAAAAAGGAGTGCTATTTGAATTGAATTGTCTTATTTGGACTTGGCTTGTGTATCTGATCAGAGTAGTTTGGTATTGTCTTAATGTAACAAACATTATAATGTTCCATTTTATTAGGCTGCAGTATTAAAAATGCTGTGGCATGGGCCTGGATACCAAAACTGGGGTCTGAATTTATTATTTTAACAACAGTTGAAACATCAATAAATATTTTATCTTGAACCAGTGAGGAATTGAAGAATATAATCTGTTTTAGTAGGCTGATCTGTTATTTTAACAGTACTCATGTATTATACACTTCTTTTTATTAAATATCAAGTAGATTATGCAACTGTTTTTAATTCTCCTTCTGAGCTGATGCCTCCTCGACTGCAGTAAGCAGAATGGAATTTAATAGTATTGCGAGAGGAAAGCCACAGACTGAAGACATCAAAACTAATACAAAATATGAGTAGCAATGTTCTTTTTCACATGACATGTAGTTCTATGTGATTTTAATGCTTCTGCATGTAACATAAGTTTCATTCAGTTTCAGCCTAATAAATTTATTTTTGGAAAAAAAGCACCAACAAACCCTTAATGTATTTTTAGGGGTGTAAAAAGTCTTCAGGCTTCTGCCTCTGATTTTCTATCTGTTAACCCTTTCTCCGAGGCTATAAACTTTTAGTTCATAGCCTTTTCAATTCTGCAAGTTGTGATGTCCTTTATTTAAAAATAAATGAGTAAATAAATAAATGAAATCAAGTAAACAAAATCCCAGGGCAGACAGTTCTGGGGATTGAGATTATTTTTAGGTATATTTTATTTCTGTCACATCAGTTTAGTAGTGTTATATTGCTAAAAATATTACAAGCATACTATTAACCTTTGCAAATAAATGCAAATGGTATTTCAGATTTCAAGATAATGCCAGCATGAGACGGGCAGATGTTTTTCCCATGTCCCTGTCTGAGAAATACTGGAGGGAGAAGGGGGCATGTGAAGTGTAGTAGTGCCTTAGAGGGGTGGCTTCTGTGCGGTCCCCATCCCCCTTAAATCACTAGAGAGGAAGTATTACAGTATGCATTTCAGGTACAAACCTATTGGAATTAAATTACCAGTGAGAGATGAATCGAATTAACTGAGTATTCAGTGCTGCTTTTTAGGTTTGTTCTCTCTGTTTATGCAGACTGACAGAATTGTAATGACAGAATATTTTTCTTCACTTCAGGTGAACTAAGTAATCCTCCTTTATGGTGCACAGCAAAGTGTGGAAGACATTAAATTAATTTTCTGTTTAAGGCTGAAAGTAGCTGCTCGCAATTTCTTTGGATGCAGGCAGATAAGGCAATGAGCAAGTAAAAATAGTGAAAAATAATACACTTTAACATGAGAAATAATTTTAACATGAGGGTCACAGGCTGCGCTTTGTGACTTTTCTCTAGGAGCAGTGTTGCCCAAATTTCTTGTCTGAGATGGCAAGCACTGGGTTTTCTCCTGGCGCCCAGTGTGGCCTCCCACTGGGTGTCACCTGAGCAGCAGGCAGGGAGCAGGCAGGGAAGCTCCCACAGCCCTGGCTGGTTCCAAGGGGACCCTGGTGCAGGTGAGCAGCTGCTCCAGCTCCCCGGGTGAGTTGCTGCTGTTACATAAAGAAGGAACTGAAAGATGGAACTGACGAGCAATACTCCCATGTCCGTTTGTCATAAAATGTTTGAGCCATCTGTTGCTAGAAAAAACTACCCCAGTCTACCACCTGGTGTTTCACTGAGCCTGGGGATTTAGCCCAGATAAGCACTGGTTTACTTAATAAGTATTGAAAGGGAAAAAAAATGGAGAATGGATGGGGGAAAGATGCCATAGTTGTTCTCTGTTTTATTGAGTGCTGAATGAGACCATTTGGATCATTGTCTCCTGCCATGGTTCGTGTGTCACTAAAGCCTATTTTCTTTTGATTTTGAAAATTGAGGATGAAGAATAACATTAAACAGATACAACATTACAGAGGGATTCGTATAAAGTTCTGAGCAGCATGTGATTTAATTTGGAGTTGTGAATGGCCACCTGCTGTACTTCTGTTCTTGTGGCAATCTGGCGAGTGGCTGCACTATTTTGGTGCTTTTATTTGTCAGGCATGTTAGGATTCATCCAGGAGAGCTGCAGACTGACTGGCACAGACTGCTTGCCCACTGGCCCCTTGAATACAAACAGCACCCCAAACTGCTAAGGTTTCTTTTAGTGATCACAAAATGCATCACTGTGTTTCTGTCACATACAGGTAAATTGTAGGTTCATCATAGGTTAATTTATTTCCTTTTGCTAATCATTAAAGTAAAAAGGACTGCACTCCTCTCAGGTGACATAATT
Source organism: Cettia cetti (assembly GCA_013401135.1). NCBI lineage: Eukaryota > Metazoa > Chordata > Aves > Passeriformes > Sylviidae > Cettia > Cettia cetti. The sequence continues at coordinate 36,194 of VZUI01057896.1, forward strand.
CCCAGTGCTGTCGCAACACCTGCTGCTTATGCCCTCAGGGAACCAGGGAGGCTCCAGTTCACTGGGGAGGTGCTGGAGTAGTTGGCTTCTTTTGGGAGTGGGCTCAGGTCAAGGCAAGACACAGCTCTTGACATGAGGTTTCTTGTTTTTTGTTTAGTCAGGTTTGTTTTTTGTTTTTTTTTTTTGTTTTTTTTTTTGTTACTTTGGGGTTTGGGTTTGTTTTTTTTTTTTTCAACTTGAGTATTTATGATCTGTCCTTCAGAGAAAGCACATAACTCTGTTCACCATCAAGCCATTTGGATAAAAACTCCCAGCCTAGATTTGGCAGCTGTGGTCTGCTGGTGTAACCCTCAGCTCCCTCTCATTTGATTCTTTCACTGGGATGTTTTGATGCTCCCAGTAATGTGGGAAGTGAATGTGAGAAATACTAATAGGTGTGTAATTTTTTTACCATTACGTTCTGGTGACTTTTTGAGTTTGGATACTGATTAGGAAGCCAAAGGGCCAGAATCACCTGTTTCTGTAATTTGTTGAAAACTTAACCATAAAGCACCACACGTATATTAGGAGTTTTTTTAGTGTGTTATGTTTAAATTTATATAAGAATGGAGAAAGTATTTACTGTAAAATAAACTCTAAAGGAAAAGCATAGATGCCTGAAATCTTTTTCAATGCAATAAATAACACAGTTTCTACCTATTGTTTTTGTTTTAAATACATTGACAGTATTTTGTAGCCTGTACTTAGATCTTGATAATTTTAAATGAATTGTCTTCATGTACTTGTTTCTTTAGGCTACAGAAACAATGTGATTTTTGATTATAAAGCTGACATTTTTTTCCTAGGAAGTGCAGTCAGAAACAATGAGGAAGACAGGACAATACATATTCCTGTAGCTATTTGAAAACTTCTTTGCACTTGCTTGTTGTGATTTTTAAAGGAGCATTATTGGCAGATGTCTGTAATTTTAATATCAGCAGAAAGCTAATGTAATGTGCCTTTTGCTGCAGCTTGTTTGGTTTTTGTTTTTTCTCTAGTTTTAGGTTGGTTGTTTTTTTTTTTTGTGGGGTTTTCTTTGTTGTTTTTTAAAAGCTTTTGCTTACAGAGACCCAAATTAGATGCTTACAAAAAACCAAATTAAACAATCATGTGTTGAGTAACTATCATAAATGCATTCCTGTGTCAGCTTGTTAACTGACAAATGCTGGCCTCTTGTATTCTTGATTCCAACATTATTTGACACATCCTGGAAGCTGCTTTACTTGAGTCAGTTCTGTCTGCACCAAACCAGTAGGCATTTAAATAGCTTTCAGCTCTCATGTGGATATGGATTATATGAACAAGCAGTTTGGATGGGATGGGATGTCAAGGCATTTCATCAATTGCCTTGTTTAGAAGTTAGAAGTTTATCAGTATCACATTTGTTAGTTAGATCAGATCTTGTCCCTTTCCTGCATTCCTGCTGTGAACCCAACTTTGTAGCTTTGGGAAGCTTCAGTGCTGGCAGTTATGGCTATTTTTCTGGTAGGAATACTGTACCTTGAATCACAACAGCTTATCAGCTGCTAACTCTCTCACTCTATAGGGCCATTCTTTGGAACAGAAGGTGGTGTATGTAGCCGGTGGTACCTCAGCTTGTTTCAAAGAGAATTGACTTGCAAACTGGAAGCAGTCAGCTGCAGCAAAATCCTGCTTGAATTATCCTCAAAATAATTCAGCATATGTGGAATGTATTGATGGTATGGCTGGGGGGCTGCTTCCAGTACCTGCTGTAGCCCCTTCGAAGCCACATCACTTTATTTTTTCTAGGCAGTCAGCATCGCTTCTGCAGTCACTGTGCTTTGAAGGACGAGGAGTTTCACAATAGGAATTGGAATTCCAAATGCAGCTAAATATTGTTGTGGAAATAAATACCAGATGAACTTCCTTTCTCATAGCCTGAACACATCAGGTTTCCTTCAAGAGAAAACTGAGAAAATGTTTGAACAAGAAAAAAAAATTGTGAGGTAGTAGTTCTGTTTTGTGTTTGTAAACCATGAGTATGGTTGGGTTACAGCAGAAGCATGTTAAGGGTAACATTGGTAGCTGTGGCCAGCTAACATTTTTGTTGGCAGAAAAGCTGATACTTTTCTTAAATTACTTGTTGAAAAAAAACCTCCTGTGTATCAACCATTATTTTGTTGGAGAAATCTGTCAAATGCACTTGAAGTACATTGGGGTGGCTGTGAAAAATGGTGCTTTACCTTTACTACAAGTACTTGGTATCACAAAAATTGCTAACAATTTGATAACAAAAAGGCCCATACCATGGTTCTCTAGTGCTGAACTGTAACTCTAGTTTAAAAATGTCATGCCGATTATTTTGAGAAAAAAGAAACGATTTTGAAACTCTTCCATTTGATTGATACTGACATCTTGGAAATGCTTGTGTGCAGTTAAATCCACAGTTTTCACTGGAGCAGTGCATGTAGGAAGCCTGGATGCTTGATATGTGCTCGTTGTCTCTCAGGACAATTTGCCATTGAAAGCCCATTGGCAATTTATCTAAAATACATGGAAGAGCACAGAAAACGTGGCTGGGCTCAGCTAAACTGTTTTGATGCGAAAAACATTGAGATAAGCTCCATGGAGGAGTTGCCAAGCATGGACTTGGGAAGGAGTGTGTGCCTGTCTGTTTTTTTGGGTGCATCCCTGAGTTATTTCTCAGGTGGTTGTGAATGCTTCATCTCAGACCTAGTGTGTTGAGCCTGAAGTCTGGCCTTGAGGTTACAAGTTAGCCAGCTGGCTGGAGCCAAACAATTAACAACTCCTCATTTGGCCTCATGCATTTTTTGGTGTTTTTTTCTGGAAAAGGGAATGTCCCTGACACTGTCTTATTTCCTAAAAGGTTTCTTTAATTTAACCTTGTAAAATTAAGTCAGTCATGTGAGGTAGGTGGAATTAAGTCCGAGTTATTCAAACCCAAACTTACTCCCTTGTAAGCACAAAGGGTTTTGTTTGTCTTGCATGCCATATCAGAAATGGCATATTGAAGAAGATAGGTTTACTCATCACTTTGAACATGTGCCAGTCGTCTTTCTGAGATGGAGGCTTTGTGCAACACTTGGGCAGTGAAAGTCTGAATGTGGTTCATTTTATGTTAGGCAGTTTTTTGGCTCCGCTGGCTCCGATGTTGTAACACACTTAAAGGGAAAGCTTTGTCCACTGAACTGGAAAAAGTAGCAGCCAGTCTGTCTCTTGTTTCGCACCAATCGAGGCTGGCTTAATTTTTGACAACAGGATGATGGTCTGGATTTTGGAACATGGTTTTGGTTTTACTGCTTGAGTGACTTTGAACAAGTCAGTCTTTACTTTTCAGGGTTGTAAAATTGTGATAAAGAATATCCACCTTATGGATATGAGGCCGGAAGAATGGTTCTTGGACAAAGAAAGTATTTTTGATCCTCAGATGAAAGCTGATACATCAAATGCAAAGCAGCACCATTCTGAGCCGTTGGTTTTGGGTTTTTTTAAAATAACAAGATTATTCTAGTATGCAATGGGATAGTCAGCTCTAGCATATCATAACATGCTGAAATATCTGTCTGCTGTGTATGGTTACCAAGCAAATTCATAGTGATCTTAAAGTTGAGTGTTTTGGTAGGAGTCTTAGTGAGCCAGGGGGGCTACCAGGTTATTCCTAGATGCTACGATTTTTTAAGGGATGATTCAAGAGATAGTTATTTATTTATAACAGGGACTGTATTAACTCTTACTGTGATGCTGTTAACTCTTTTGCAAGCAGTGAAATTCATTAAACCTAACAGCCTGCTGTAGGTATTTGAGAAGATAATTACAGTCTTTTGCTTGGGAACAGAGCAAATTGTCTTCAGAAGGTGGGCTTTACAGGCACTGATTTGATTATATTTTCACTTGCCTCTGGCATGGTTTCTAGCAGATTTATCTTTTTTTTATTATCATGCCAGAAAACAGCCTTTGAAATATGCAATTTTATGTAAGTGTAGCAGTTTCCCCATCTGTCCCACTGTTCAAATTTGAATTTTTTAACTTCCAAAATAAAAAGTTCATAGCTTCCATTAGTATGGCTGTATTCTCTAATGCTGAACTATCAAGCAGGGCAGAGAAAGTAAGGATTTTTGTATCAAAATTAGCTATGCATATTCTCTGTGTGTGTGGGTAGATCTTTTGAAAATTGCAGGTCCCAGAAGGGAGCCCACAACAAAGATGGAGCAAGACTACTTACAAGAGCATGTCGTGACAGGACAAGGAGAAAAATGGCTTCAAACTGAAACAGGGTAGGTTTAGATTACATTTTAAGAAGAAGTTCTTGGCTGTGAAGGTAGTGAGGCACTGGAACAGGTTGTCCAGAGAGGCCGTGGATGCTCCATCCCTGCAAGTGTTCCAGGCTAGGTTGGATGGGGCCCTGAGCAACCCGCCCTGGTGGGAGGTGTCCTTGCTCATTGCTCAATGAAACAAGGGTAGGTGTCCTTGCTCATTGCTCAATGAAACAAGGGTAGGGGGAAAGAAACCTCAAACTTCCCTCCAAGAAAGTTACTGCTCTAAATTAATCAAGGATTACCAATAGAATACAAAACACATCATTTCAGCACACAGAAACATGCTCTGGCAGTTGGGTGAAATACCACCTCAAGCATCCCATTTATACTCAAAATTATTTGTTATGCTGATTTCAACAAAGATGAGGTAACTGCTGAGCAAAAAGTGAGAGTCTAGATTAAATGAAAGCTTAAAACTCAGAGAGGACCTCTCATTCAACCATTTTTCATCAAGACTCCATATTTAAAAAAAAAACCATGAGCATTTAAAATCATTCTGGGTTGTCTGCCCTCTATGTTTCCCACTACCAACAGAAGAGATTGCATGAGCGTTTCCAAAGAACACTTTGAAAACTAGCTCAGATACTTTTGCTGGAAACTCCCCATTTCACTCTCACTTCTGAATTGCTTGGCAAAACTAGAAAGCTCATCAAACTCACCCTTGCTGTCAATGTGCTAAGTACAAAGAGCAGGTGATACAGGGATGGGTAGAGCAGCAGGGATGCAAAGACGGATGGCCAAGAAGGCAAGATATGAGGGTTTCAGTATATTCCAGGAAATGTTTAGTGATTTACCAATGTCTAATGAGCTCTGTCATCCTGCTTTGAAGCTTCTCAAGTGCTACTGGAATCCATTCCCTCCAGGCTGACAACCTGGAATGACTCAAGGTAACTCAATTACAATGCTGTACAGGCTGAGTTCCTAAATGCTCTCTCAAAAGAGCTTAAAGAAGCTTACCTTTGCAGAGTACCATCATAAGCTTTTAGCCTAATGCCAAAACCGAGAACAAGCAGTTGTTACACTATTAAAAAAAAAAAAAAAAAAGGCAGAAAAATCACAAGTCTTAACTTAAAGTAAAATATTTGGGGAAACAACGTATTTCAACAGCAGTACACAAAATCACCTATGGACATACTAAAACACTAAAGGTAAGTAATAGATTATTGCTGATTTACTACCACTGTGACATTTAGCAATGTGTAAAACAAGTGAAAAATGCAACAAGTAGTGTAACATTATTTCCTGGAGAGCAGGGCAGTCATCCTCTACACAAAAGTCTGTGTAATAGCCGCACTTAAGTAAGCCTGCAAAGTTCTCAGAATTTGAGAGTCAGAATAGCAAGTGCTCTACATTTCACAGTTCAACCAGTGCAAAAGACTTAGCATTTTCTTAAGACTGTGGTATGCAGAACTGCAATTATCATCAACAAGACTTAGGACCCCATCCATGTTATTTCAGACTCAGCTTGATTTAAAACATTTTCCTTCAGGATGTTTGTGTTTTCAGTGAGTGGTTATCTGGTCTGCATCTGTCAGCAGTTACTTGTCACTAGGTTAGTACTGCAAGAAATTTGAAACAAAAGACAGTATCCTACCAAGTTACATATCAAAGTAAGATAAAGAACGAAAATGTGTGGTAAGGGACAATTCTCATGAACTAAAGTCAATCAAGTATGACTTTTCATGTATCTAATAAGGTACTAATATTTTATAGAAATTTTCTTTGCTATGTAAAAGCAGAGCTGCAAGAAGAATATTATGCCCTGCAATAATTGTAAAGAATACTTTACAAAACAATTACTATATATTTATCTCAAAGCATAAACATACTGTGAGGATTATGAACTTCTCAAAATTCATTTTTCCTGTAACCCCTGAATAAAGGGACTGCCCAGTCCAGTCCAGATACTCCTATTCTAATGCTGCACATACAATAAGGCAACCAAAAGCAGTGCCTACTTCATTCCTGTAATTCATTCCCAGAGAGCACACTGCCTAAAAGCCCAGTTCCTCCTACCTTACTGCTTACTTTTCTTCACTCCAGCTTTTTGACTTTCTCTACCTGTGCTAAATTTTGCCACTCCAGTCCCAGAAAACCATGAGACTCAGAGTGAAACACAAACAAGTAGAAGATGTGAACAGATGACCAATGAAAAAGTCTACTAAAGGAGAAGAGTAAGTTGTCAAAACTCACAAGGGTGGCCAGAATTACTTCCTTTAGACCCCATCAGCAGGCAGCTCTTTTTTGGTTTTAATGTAGTGAAATGCAGCATCTTTATCTATTTGGTAACATCCCTCTGTTGTACATTTACCTTCTACCTTCTCTTTACTCTCACTCAAAAATGGACAAAATTTCTAATTATAGTATGTTGTAGGTAAGCAATTGAAGACAAGAGAATCTAGGATCACTGTTGTATTAAGTCAACATGCCACCAGTGTATATGCAAAACCAAAATTTCCAATGGGACCAGCTGCTGAGCATGCTACCCAGTGACCATTTTCAAATGGATCATGTTCATTACTTGTGTTGCTTGAAAACAAATTCATGAGAAAAAAAAAAATCAGGTGAAGTGCATAATTATTCACCATCATCACCATTAAAAAACCTGTACCTAAAGGGGAATTTTAAGTGCCTAAATTTGGTCTAAAAGATTTGAAAAATTGGCCTCTAGAGAACTGTACTGCTATAGTTAAGGAGAAGGCAGTGACAAAAAAGGAGATCTTTCAGATTACTTCTATAAAGCATGGTCTTTGTCTTTCCTTCCCGGTGGTCAGTTGAATGAGTTATTATGATAAAATCCACCAAGCAACATAGATGAGATGACAAAAGGACGTAGATGGAAGAGGAAAGAATGCATTTCTTGACCAAAAGCAATTCTGGCTTGCAAAATGGAATGGTGACCAACAGATCACTGGTCAGCTCACAGGTCTAGCTATGCAGGGATGAGTCCTTTCTGGATGCATTTGAATTTACACAAAGCAGGAACAGCTAAGCCGAAGCCTTAAAATCAGTTAAAAAATAATCTGCTCTTCTTATGTGTAAATTTGTCTGAAGCTGTAGCTAGAAGTCCTGCAAAGTGTTAGAAGTATTAGTGAGGAAAAAACCCACAGAAACCATAACAATTTAAAATTAATATACATGTTTGTAAATCATAGAACCACAGAATTGTTTGGATTAGAAGAGATCTTAATGATCCCAATCAAAAATGTTTCTTTCCCCCTACCCTTGTTTCATTGTAAAAGTAGATGAAATGTTTCAAAAGTTGGAATGGAGATCAGGTGTGTTAACAGAGAATGCTGTTGATGTAGGTTATAGGATACACAGGTATAATAGTTCTTCTTTTACTGTCCCTTCAGCCCACTTCAGTCTTTGTATAGATATGTGCCACCATAAGAAGTGGATAACTAACTGGATAGGTATGAAGAGATTTAGTATTTAGAAGAACACTTGAAAATTTAAGTGAAAGGTATTGTTTATTACCTAGGCACACTGTATTACCACTGGAAAAGGAGTATTTTAATGGTCCTGGTGTTTGTCCACTCCTCCATTTTTTTCAGGATGTTGGAGTTATAAAATGCACTGTTGCAGAAGGTGCTTGGTAGCTGTGCTACCAGACAGTTTCTGTACAGTTCAAAGCTCTTCATTTGTGCTGCTTGCTTACTGAGGGTTTCTTGTTTTTCAGTTCCAAGACCCTCTTTTCTAATGGAAAGGAGATCATGTGAGAAGCAACACAAGTCAAATAAAGTAGGTGCCCTCAGTTAGTGTAAGAGGAGTTCAAGGTCTCTTAAATTTGCATAATAAACTTAAGATAATAAATCTTAAGTATGTTTAACAAAATACATGCAAGTACAAACTGACATGACCTCTCATTTTGTTTCACCAGTTGAGGTTGATCTCAGAAATTCTTCCCTGAGGCTAGCTTTTGTATCCAGTATTGTTGAGAGGGTGTCTGAGGGATGGTGGTTTTGTTTTCATGTAAGATTTTACTAATTACTCTTCTACTTCACATTGTAGCTTTATTCTTGGTTTATCTGTAGTCTGATAAAAGGGTTCCTAACTCACCATGAGTTTCAAATGTAAACACTGCCAGGTCTGAGCTAGAAAGCAGCATTCCAGAAGCTGTCCAACATTCAGCCAGGGTATGGGGTTGCTCCCCTTCATCTTGCTACTTTAAATTAGCAAACTTTTTAGCTTGGACAGATTCACCTTGCTATGAGACAAGGAATTCTGACCTGAGTTAGGTGAGCTACTCAGCTGAAACCCTATCAGTCAGACACCACAGATGGCTTTACCTTTTGAGAGAGACCACAGTTCTAAACCAAATTGACATAAAATAGTTTCTACAACAGTACAATCTTAATGTATCTCAGGTCTTAGGGAAAAAAGAGCACAAATGTTGAGATTTTGCATTCAGAATAATAAAAATATTGATTGCTGGTTGTTTACAAGATCTTTCTGGCAAACTAGAATTTTGTAATTCAGAATGCAGAAATTTTTCTGCATTTGTCTTGTGGTACTACTCAGGTACGTGGCATACTATATTTTTTTAGAATTGGATAATAATGTTCATGTGAAGAAGTTACTTTCCCCCCTCATTTATCACTGTTTACACTCACAAAAGTATGTGTGCATGTAATAAATACTGCAAAAGGAAAATTTCTTTTATCTGGTATCTTTTGTACAAGGAACATGTAGAGACACCATCTATAAGGTCATTCCTACAAGACAAGGAGGGATGCCTTCAAACTGAGAGTGGATTTAGATTACATATTAGGAAGAAATTCTTTACTGTGAAGGTGGTGAGGCACTGGCACAGGTTGCCCAGAGAAGCTGTGGATGCCTCATCCCTGGAAGTGTTCAAGGCCAGGTTGGATGGGGTTCTGGGCAACTTGGACTAGTGGAAGGCATCCCTGCACATAACGGGGATTTGGAACTAGGTGATCTTCAAGCTTCTTCCAACCAAAATCATTCCAAAACCAAAATTTTATTTATACCAGGAACTGTTCTGTGGTGTGGTAATATCTTCATGTTTCACTAGAATTCTCAGAGCTCAGTTTAATTCTTATTTAGTGAGCAATACTTGTGAGTGAATGTCAGTTGTTTTGGTACTTGGGAGCTCTTGTTTTGCTAATGATGTCTTCTAATGGCATAGTTCAAGATCAGATGTTGACCCTTCATAACCGTAGATCAAAATCATCTGGTATCTGTCACGAGTCTTCAGCCTATTCAGCATTTTCATTTTATTGTAAATACTGCTTTGCTAGAAATAAGGCCAAATTTTCAAGAGAATTACATGTGCAAGAGTTAGATTTTTGTGTTTTGCGTCAACTGGCTTTGTAGCTTTTCCTTCTTCTGGTTGAGACAAAATCCTTGTGAAAGCAATGGTGTCTGAGATCCTGCATCAATAACCATGGGCTTCTGAGAGGAATAAAATGAATTTAAAATGTTCAGGCAGTTGATGGTTGGTAATTGTCCTCCTTTAGGAGAGGTTGTTGATTATGTAGAATATGGATAATAAATGTGTTAACCATTCAAGTATGCTAAATTATTAATCAAAACTGTGGTTTGGGATAACAGATGTAACAAAAAGATGAACTTTTTCTATTAGGGCTCGCTTACCCATGATATTTTCTAGTGTTGTGTGGTTTTTGTTACAGCAGGTAATTAGAAACTTTGCTGCTCTACTGCTTCCCTTTGCTTCAGGTGGTGCTTAAAAATACTTGATACCATACAGTGGTGTTTGTGTTTCTTCTCAAATAATTTACTGTCTTTTGAATATTTTCTAAACAGCATTTCTTAGATATGTCTTGAAAGAAGTTGGGAGGATTTAGCCAGTTAGCTTCTCAAGCACATAATTTTTAAGGCAAAAATCAATTTTCTTTTGAAAGCAAATGACTTGTTATATAGTGGGAAAACAGCTACTTAACTATCGGTCTATAATTTCATTAGTTTTGTTATTTACCAAGAGTGCTTGTCTTTTTTTTAACCTTGGGCAAACAGTACTTTTCTCAGCTTCCCTAAAGAGAGAGGTTTTCTTCTGCCCCCAAGTAAAACCATGATCTTTGATGATGTTATGAGAATTTCTGAAATTCATACTATAAATCCATACAATTTTACTTTGAGGTTATTGTTTTACTGAATTTCCTAAGACCTTCACTGTTTTCACACTGTTATCATGGCTAACTGGGCGATTTTCAGTAAAACTGGGAAGCTCTCCTTCCCTTGTGCTACCACTTCCAAGGAGTCCTTGTCAATATTAACTTCTACATCATCCTTCCAGGAAGCCTGTTTGTAAGCAAAGATGTAGCTTGCTCCCCCATGTTGATTAGCTTTTACTGGGAATGCAAACAAACTGGTTTTGCTATTCTTATACACAACAGGTGGGCAACTTCTGCTGGAGTGAGATTTGCTTGACAAATAGAAGTTCAGTGTTACAAGGTACCTTCCAACACAACTATTTATCCCTGTGGCCTGTTTGGACTGTTCATCTGGTTCCTGAACTGAGCAGGGTTTTTTAGAAAACTTAAAACATCACATTTAGTTATGCCTATATTTTTTTAACCATAAATATTTTTCTACCTAGAAGAATGTGATAGCTATTTTTGAATTGTGCCAGGTGAAGATGAAATCATAAATGGATTTCAAACTGATTGATTGGGAAGGACTAGGGATTTTATGAACCTGATTGTTTTCAGTGGGATTATCTCAGTGAATAATGTGTTTATTTGGAAAGAAATAAAGAAGCCAGTAAAATTGTCAGAGAAGAAAAATTTAGACTACGCTGAGATTTATGTGGGAACAGTTCCTTAGGTAGTCCACAATTCTGTAATCAGGAAGAGTGAGAAATGTGGAGTAAAGGTCTAATTGGATGATGTTAAGGCAGCTTTTTAGACATCCACAGAAAAGTGGAAAAAAGTTACAAGATGAAGGGTAAAAAACCTAGAATTTTGACAGACACTGATGTTATTAAGGGAATATATTTGCTGGAGAGCTCTATGAATAAGTGAAAGGGTATGTGCATTAGAACTAAAAAGAGCCTATCAATTTTGAAGTGGCATTAAAGGATGTATATTTATTATATATCTTTAGTATTTCCTGTACAAATTTATACAAAGCATGTAAGTGCTACATTTTTAAAATGCCATTGGCTGAGGTATTAATTGATGGATGTGAAATCTAACAAGAGTCACAATGCTGAGAAACTGCCATTAGACCAGGGCAATGCTAATATTGGAATAATAATAAAAGGAACAATAACAACAGGAAAGCAAGATGCTCCAGACTGTTGATGTACTCATAAGCTCTCTTTGTCCTAGAGAGATCTGTAAGCTAAACAAAAGATAGGAGAGCATTATTTATCGTCCATAGAGAAAACTATTGTTGATAACCATGGAAGAAGCATCCGGTGTTGCTTGGGCTTGCACAGCACTGCCAGTCTGCCAGTCTGGTATTTGTGCTCCTTCTGGGATATTGGCTGGTGATCATGTGGCAAGTGGAGTGCTACATTTATAGAAGAAAGGGTATGTACAGCTGAGGAGTCTGGGAAGGAGAGAAAAGACAGTTTTTCCATCAGCTCCCAAGCACTTTCTGTGGTACAACTAGGAATTGAAGTGTGTGTTTTACGGGTTGGAGAAATTCTGGAAGATGATAGTAGCTGGATAGACACTGGCTGTAGACCATAGCCTCAGCAATGATTTCTCTAAATTAGCATTCTGTGACCTCTTTTTGTAATAACAGTCAGAAAATACTGTTTTCAGGAAAATATTGGCATCTTGAACTGTTCCTTTCAATTTATGCATCCCTTTTATTATTCCAGTTTTGCACAAAGAAAAATCATAATAAAAATAAAAATTATTTTGTATTATTTATTGCAGTATTAAATTAAGCAAATGTGTTGCAGATTCTCGAATACCAAGAAGGAGAATGGTTGGTAACATACTAATTAAACAGTATGTAAGTTGAAAATATATAGAGTATCATTGTCCATTCTGATGTCAAGGTCAAGTGCACATATTTTAGAATACAGAATATGAAATTAAGGAGTTGGCTTGTTAAAATTTAAAAAATTTGAGAGTTATGTGCAAACTTTCCAATTATTCATGTACTTTCAGAGCTTGACTGGTCCTGTTGAATGTTATAATTCATTGTGAACACCACATTTGCTCTGGTTTTGTGCTTTAAAATTGATAGTCAATGTATGAATATTTAAAAATATTTATCTGTGCTTTCTCCTGGGTTACTTTTTAAAGCAGAAGTTGTTAGAGGCATGGTTTGGGAGAAGTTTGCTGCAGCAAATAATTCTTACTGTCTGTGTTTTCTAATTTGGTATCTCTATTATTGACAATGTGATTTTCTGGTACTGATGACATTTCAAACTGGATGGATCCACAGTTTATCCATCTCAGTGTTATTTTAAATCAACTATTTCCGTAGAGCAGGATGAATATAGTCATCCAGCGTCTCTTTCAGCTAACCTTGCTTTACTCATAGGGTCTTCTTGCCTGGGCCTGCCTAATTCCCATCTGAGAGAAGACACTCTTGCATGGAACATCTGGTAGCTTTTTCAGAAAGTGGCAAATACTGGCAGAAATAAATTGATATATATTGTGAACAGAGGCGGAAAGTAAGAGCAATTTTTGGCACGCTCATGGGAATAGGGAAGGAGAATGTAGCTGTAACAACATTTTAAGGAGAGTGCATGGGGAACGAATGCAGGCCCTCAAGTCTTTTGAAGGTCATCAGATCTGGCCTTCACTTGACCCATGATCAGGGCACAAAACAGAGTAGAAGCTTTATTTTGAGGCAAAGAACAAAACAAAATACAAGTGAGCAGTTCAGCACTGTTTAGCTCTATGTAAAGGTTATTATTAAAACCAGGTTAGGAGCCTAAGGTGTTTGCTCCTTTCTGTTTTATACTGTTAAATCTAAGAAGCCTTAAAAAAATCAGATTGCTGTTATAATAGCAACTTACCTTTTTACTTCTGTAATTCTGTAGTGTGTTTTGAAGTACAAGTATGCATGTAAGCTCATGTGTCCTGTCCCTTACTGAAGAATTAAGCTGCCTTTTGCTGATACAGGTAGGCCTACATCTCGCACATATGGTCTTTTATATCATCTTAAATAAGGTTAACACACACTTCACTCTCCTGAGTTCTGGGAAAACCTGGAGTGTGTTGTCTGATACGAGAGATGTGAGAAGTTGAACGGGACACAGATTTTGAAAGGTGTTTCAGGAAGTGCAGTGTTCGATTTCCTAGTCTGAGTTTTATTCAAAAGAAAAGTTCTGCCTTCCTCTAGCACCTGTTTAAAAGACAAACTTCTGCTTGCTGGCAGGCAAAGATCTTCTTGTGTGCAGACTGTTCAGAAAAAAAGGCTCATTTGCCTATTTAATACTTGGAATCTTTATATAGAGGCTATGGTAGAAAAAAAATCATAATGTTTATTAATGAAGTAGTATTTCAAAGAAAAAATATTATATGCTTAGAGCTATCAGAGTCTGAAAAATGTACTTGAGTTGCTGGAAAAATTTGGAAGAAAGACATGAGAAAATTTTTAGAGCAAATTTCAAAGGCATAAGTTGTGCAGTTAGCACTTCTTCCACCCTCTCAAATTCTGCAGTGTTTGGGAGCCATAGAACAGAGTTTCTTTGAAATTGCTGGTGAGAGCAGAGGGATTTCTTTTCTGGAGTTTCATAACAGGATGACAATTTCCAGTGAGATTCAGTAGAATTTTGAGCTAAGTGAGCTTGATGCAGAGTCCTGCATTATTTAGTATGGTTTCCTGGTGTGAGGTGTCTCGAAGTCTGCAGAGGTGCATGTTGTATAAAAATAGGAATGAATTAAAAATATGAAGTGGTTGCATAGGAAATGCTGTTTAAGCAATTCATATTTCTTAGAGGTATTTAAAGGTTCATGTAATCATTGTTATGAACAGTTTTTATGTTACAGGGAAACTTGAGTGTTACAACTTCAGTATGAATTTACTAAGTGTCTGAAGTCCAGGGAAGGAGCTTTAATGAGGAGGGCCTTTTTCATTAGAGCTTTAATACAAAGATGAATCCATTGCACAAGGACAGTCTGGGAGCCCCACAAACATCCAGCTGGAGTCTGCCTCCACTTCCCGTTCTCACCTGTGGGTGATCACGCACCAGAAACAAGACTGAGAAGAAGGTTAGAGATGGTTACAGAAGCTTTATCTGTAAAGCACCTAGCTCATTTTGCCTAGGACTTGCAAAGTAACCTTTAAAAATGACTCATTACTCTTCTGATCAATTATTAGCTCTAAAGAGATTGATAACATACTGCACTGAGGCCTTTGTCCTGATCTTCCTGATCGCTGGGATGGGTGACAAAGCTGTGAAATCCTGAAGTGTTACAGGTGATTTACTGTGCTCAGAGAGTTACTGCTGCTGGTTATATACTGTATATGTAGTGCTGTGCAGGGTTAGAGTCTGCTTATTCTTCAAAAATAGAACATTCCATCGATGTGTGGGTAAAGGAGCACTGTAGAGATGGTGATATGAATCTGATAGAATTAAATTTTATGGAAAATTTGGAGAAGAAAAAAGGGAATAGAGCTTTAGGAGTGAAGTAGCTGTTATCACGTGCAAATATTTATGTTCACTCACACACAGAGAATGACACAGATTATGCTGAGTTGGAAGGGACCTGTAAGGATCATCAAATCCAGCTCCCAGCTCTGCACAGCACCATCCCCAAGAATCACACCATGTGCCCGACAATATTGTCCAAATGCTCCTTGAACTCTGTCAGGCTTGGTGCTGTATTCAATCCACGTTGGATTGCTGTCGGTTAGAAATTAAAAGTTTTGTTACTAGAATCCTTTAAATTGTTCGGACCTTTTGGATATGCGTGTGACCTAAAACTTACATGAACCCATACATTTATTATTATCCCTATAAAATGGCTGGCAGTGTATTAAACTTCTAGAAGATCATCTATTGTGAAAACTATTAGAATGATATCTTGGTTATTTTAGGAAAAATTCTGTGGCAAACTAATATGCTTACAGAAATTACCCCTTCAGCTCTGACAGAAGTTACAATTTTTAGCTCTCTAAATAATACATTTTGAACTAGATTTAGATGTCTAAACTGGTAATTTCTCAGAGCTGCTTCTAGGACTTGTCTTTTTCTCTTCTTTCTCTCAACAACCACCCAGGAAATGTTTTCCCAAACGCAGACATAAAAAGGCTAAACCAGAATGGAAGGAAGCATGCTGCATAAATTGTAAGCAAGGAGCAGATGTAGCTACTCTGATCAGTCCCACCTCACAGTGGGAGTGCACTAAAGCCATCTTATGCTGCTTGATGCACTTTTGAGCTTCCACATTTCTAACAGCATCTTCTCCCCTTCCCCCACTTAAGCATCAGTGACAACAACTGAGTGGAGAATTTTTCCAGCTCTACAGGCAAAAGTGAAGTGCAGTTGTCATTCCAGTCACCCTTGATATTGTAGTTAAAAATGCCTGAATAGAAAAAGACAAAATCTTTTTTTTTTCTTTTTTTTCAGAAGCAGGATTACACTTCTGAATCTATATATTAACCACAGGCTCAAAGCTTCAGTCTCTGAAGGAAATAAAATAGTAATATCTCTTCCATTTGTATTGTAGTGTGTGGTGCAGAGCCCTTCTAAAGCATAAAATTAAAGCCGTGGAGGAGTCTGTTGCTTTCAGGGATTGTGATGAATTTCTGTGAGCATAGAAACCACTAAGACGTTCTAGAGGTACAAAAACCATACAAATAAATTGTATGTCAAAATGTAGTCCATGGAGAATTGTTTGGATCTTTACTATTCTTCCAGGTGTGCTGTGAAACAATGAGAAATTATAGATGCCAATGAACTTAGTTGACACCTCTTCATAATTTACTGAGATGCGGCTGGTGGCTAAGTGGCCTGTTGCAGGAATGTGGGATGTATGGTGAAGACCCAGAAATATGAGCCAACTCTCATGTGTCACTCTCATTTGTGAATAAGTAAAACATGAACAGGACATTGAGAGGAGACATTTACTGCTCTTTACTTCGTGGGGCTTTGCCTGGTTTGCTGTGTCTTGAGTGTAGCAGAGGCAGTTGAGGGATATAAGAGGACTTGAGCAGGTCCATTGGAGAACTGCTAAAATGATCAGGCTGTCATGAATCAGGCATGTAGGAGGCTAGTGGATAATTTCTGTTGCTGTTCAGGTCCTGTGATCAGTTCTTAGCTATTTTGATTAGTAAGAACTTGCTGGGCTTTATTGGAAGAATTTAAAGCAAACAAAAAAGCCAAAATGTGATACAGTGCAATTTGGACAGAATGAAGGTTCCAGTGTTGAGGAGTGAAATCTCTCTTAAGTTTTCTGCTCTGCTCTTTGTTGCTATTTTTTTTTTTTTGTTTTATCACACTGTATTATAGTTCTTATCTATTTCATAATTCCCCACAAAAACTAGCCACACTGGGGCCGCTTGTATAGCATTTTCATAAAGGAAAAAGAACATGCAGCTTACTGTTCTAAAAAAAAATTACTTCATTGAATTTTGTTTCCTTTTCTTTGTTGGATAACTTCTGACAGTCTTCTCTGCACATAAGATGAAGACTATATTTAGTGGTTCCCAAGAAGTTATTTTTGTTTTCTTTCATGTAGTAGTTGTAGCTGCCCGATTTTGAGGAAAAAAAAAACCAAAAAAAAAAAACCTGGATGTTCAGAATTTTGGCTGCCTTTCAGGTCTGTGGTTTTCTTCCTCAGCTGCCCAGGAGGAGTCCAAAAATGAGTTGGCTGTTAGTTCCTTTGTTACCCTCGATTTTTTTATCAGACTATTTCATGTCAGACACACCATGGAATTGTGCAGAGGTTTTGTTTTGATGACTTGGTAAAACACTGTTGGTATAATGTACTGCTCTGTGTGTTTAGTCTGTGTAAATTCTGCTTTATTTTTCTGGATTTTCATCATCCTTATCCTAGGAAAGAAGATTCCTGGTGTGTTGTACTTAGCAGAAAAAAATGGAGAAGTACTCACAACAGCTTCAAGAACAAATCCTTTCAAAATGTTGTTAGTGAGAAGCATGTTATACCTCTAGGGGGCAGGGGGGAATGGATTATTTAATTTTCATTCAACACTATTTTCATTTTTTAGTCATTCTATCAACAGGGTTTTCTATTACAACCATTGGCCATGCATACATGTAACTTGAAGCCTGCCTGTACTTTGAACCTGAGAGGCAGTGTAGTATTTCACACATTAATTACAATCATTATTCTGTGCCCTAAACTGCACTTCTTTTTTTTAAAGAGATGAATAGAACTAAGGGGGGGGGGGGGGAGTAAGACTGGGAGGGTGAAGAAGAATAAATTGTCATTTAACTAAATATAAAGGAGATATATGCTATAAATACTGTGATAGAGTATTCTCATTCCTACAGGAATATATGCTGAAAGAACAGAGAAATAGCATAAAAGCTGTGTGGTTGATATAAAAGTTCACTATTATGATTTTGACTTCCATTTCTTTAATCTGTCAGAAGTTTAATGTCACTTTCCAATTGAATATGAGATTACCTTTTAGTGTGTTTGAGGCAAGTGTACCTTTTAACATCTAGATATGCAAAAATAAATTCAGAACAGGATTAAGTTTTCCCATTTGAAGGGGGAGCATGAAGTCCTGCTTTTTTGAAGTAGTAGAAAGAAGTGAAAATAATTGCATTTAAAGGAGGAAAGAAGTGTCAGAAGGCAAAGAGAAGGGACAAAGTCACTGCTAGAGCTTTGGAGCTATTTCTGCTTCTGAAAACTCTTTCACCTTTGTTGGTTCTTAGATTCTTGGTGGAGAAAGGCTAGCATGAAACTGGAGATATAGAAAGACAGTGAAGTATTTTTACAACCCTACTACAACTTGTCATCTATATGCTAAAGGACATACAGATTCAAGGATGTTCAGTAACTGCTGATTTTTTTTAAAGGCAATTCCAGTTTTTGCCAGCTGCAGCAAACCCTGGTGGTTTGGTTTCCAGCAGCCTCTGCTTTTGCAAGACTGAGTGGGCAGAACTTCAGAGTATCTGGTACTCTGTGCCACAGAGAGTTGAGGATACTTGTGCTGTCAGCAGAGAGCTGAAGATGAGCACTGGAAGGAGGGAGGAAGAAAAGGAGCTGAGGAGAACCGTAGTGTATCCTACCAACAGTGTGCTTGAAACTGAAGCTCATAAACCCCAGATTTGCAGAGCAGCAATGGCAAATACTTGATGGTTTTGTCTGAAGAATGGTGGGAGCCTAAACACTTGCAAAATACTGCAGGAAGAAATTTTCTCTCAATGTCCTAGCAAATACCTTCTACAAAGCATGGATGTCACCTGTGTTAGGCAGTGATGGTTTGTCAGTGTCTAACAAGTCCTGGCAGAATGTGCTGTTCACTTGACAAAAGCTGGGGGAGGTTTGAACCACTGAGTAGGTGTCTTGGCACTCCCTGAGCAGATTGCCAGGCCCCAGTCTGCTCAACAGGCTTGGGAGGACAAATGCTATTTCTAGTATTTTCTGTTACACGACAATGTCCCTCAGTCTTTTCAATAAACAGAAAAAGAAAAAAAAAACCAAACCCAAAAAACAAACACCAAACTAACTTTGCAATTACAAGAAAAAAAATTTAAAATTTAAAATATATCTGCTTTTTAGCCAACAAGTAAAAATCTGTCTGCCAGCAGCCAAGATGAAATTTTTTAAGGAGCAGATTGTCATTAATTACACTTTTCCTTTTAAGAACAGTTGTTAGGCTGATAACTTCTAATTATGGGCTTTGCAGATTTGCCTTAAAGTTATGATATATTGGTTTTTACAAATCTGTTTTCTTAATCATCTAGAGAGACAGGAACTGGCGTGTAACCATTTTTGCCTAGCCTGACCAAAAGATATCCTGGAAGTTTCTCTCTCATGTTGATCAATTCAGCCTTGCTTGGGGCTACAGAAATTGCTAGCCAGGGCCAAGGTGAGATTGAGGATTTGTTGCTTCATTCCATTCTTTTCCTGTATAAATTCTGGTCTGATTTTTCAGTTTGATGAAGTCTTTGAACTATTAATTTGAAAGCTTTTGCAAGAAGAAAAGACCATCATTACCACTAACATGCTATATTTGTGTGAGTAATGACTGCCCAGGAATAGCTGTTGCATCTTTAATTGCTGCCTATAAAGTTACATTTACAGAAAATTTGAGTAAAACTCAGGCACCATTTTGACTGGGTCTAGAGTTTCAATTCAGATTGCCTTTTGCAGACAAAGCTGCAGTCACTTCACTTGCATGCCAAGTAGTTGGGTGAAAACAAGTTTCCATTCATTTCAGAAACTTGGGGAGTAATTTGGTATGTAGCATGTGAGTCTTGGGGTTATTCTCAGAGCTGACATTTCACCTGCTATAAAAAACTCTCTCAGGGAAGGATGTTTTTCTGCATTTATTTATTAATTTTTGTTTGGAGCATGTATTTACATCCTCAGTTTGGAGTTTGACAGATTAAGCATTTTTATCTTTTTGAAGTGTTTTCAGAGAAGACATGCTTGCTTTTGTCAGGAGGAGGACATGCCACTTATTTTTGCCCTGGAATGTTTGCATGTTACCTGATGGTATTTGCCACAGGAAATGCTATTTGACAAGTTTGGTGGATGCAGCTCGGCAGTGACACGGCCGCTTTGCTGGAGACTGATACTCCAAGAGCAGTTCAGGAAACTCCAATAATGAGCATAAGCGTCCCCAATGAATTTTGCGTCTTCACACGCCTCCCAGATAAATTGCAGTAATTCTTTAGGGGCTATGGAAGTGCACAAGGAAGCTGACACACCTAAACAGACTCTTGAGGGGTTCTGCTCTGATTAATAATGTTGACAAGCTTTCATCAAGTTTCCAACAAGCCTTTGTCCGAGGGGCTGTCCTTAACTTCAAAAGCAGAACATTTATGAGTTTCTAATGTCCTTTTGCTTTTTACTCACCCACTTTGCTCAGCATATTGTGACCTCAAAGGTTTAATTAGATTTGTTAAGCTCACCAGAGATAAAACAAGGAGTTCCCATGTCCTTCTCTTTTTCTGTTTCCTTCCCAACAGCTTTCGTTTTCCCTCTATTTTGGTTCTGCTGCATCCCTTCTCCCATTGAGCTAACTTAATGGAACAAAATGGTAAAAACTCCCCAATCTCTGCTCAGTAAATTTCTCCTGTATCAGTGAGTTAAATAGGGCTGTGGAGCAGAGGAGGAGTGATACCAGATGGCCAGAAGTGAGAAAGAGGGGGCGTTGAAGTTGGAGAAAGGTAAGAGCAACAACAGCAGACAGAGCGGATGGGAAGCGAGCCTTTGGGTACTGATGAGACATTACATTAGCTTGAAGCCTGTAAAGCCACAGTTCAGCTTACCATTTGTAATTTTGCAAATAGAAAATAGCTGTGTGATTTTTTTTGATTTTCAGGAATGTATTTTAAATGCTACATAGGCACCATCTTTTCATTACATGGATGTTGCGCTCTCTTTAAAACTTGTGGCTTTCTGCTGATTAATTCAGCAGATGAGAGTTGGGAGATCTTTCACATATTTGCATCTTCAGCCAAATAGCATTTCTTTCTCCCCAGAGACATCACAACACCATTTCTACGGCCTGGGAAGTAGTACCTCCTGAATTTTAACTTTTTATAACCATTGGCAGCCTGATCTCATGATATTCCTAGCTAATACTGTATTTAGCTAGAGCTGCTGTAGCAGAGCTTTTTCATGTATACTGACATTTCTTCATGTATACTGATGCTTCTAGACACAAAGCTCCCCTTTGTTCATGGCTTCACAGCTTTCTAAAACATCTAATAGGGAGTGTTGTGGCTTTTGTGTAATAGGAGGCCATGAGAACGGTATGAATAGACTACAATGATGCATTGCACAATTCAATTTAGGTATACACATCTTATGGGGAAGTTACCAGGTCTGTTCAGGTACAACAAGGAGGAGGTGAGTGCTGCATTTGGTGGGAATAGCTCATCGATGGTCAGTTGTCATCTGCCTAGTAGGATTCAGGTTGAAATAATTACTTTTTCATGTCAGATAACAAAGTTACTTCCTGTTGTACTTTAGCATTAAAAATAGTTCTTATTTTATGAACATTTCCCAAGTGCTATTGATTCAAAGCTGCAGAAGCTCACTGTAAAACACTCTCCCCCTTAATTTCTTGCTTTTGTTTAAAAATTTCTCTATTGCTTCTTCTCTTTGTAACAGTATTTGACTGTTATTTAGTCCTGCTGCAGGCAACCTTCTGCTCATTTTTTATACACTTGTTCATTATTTAATTCTGCCAACAATAGGTTTTGGGGAAAAAAATGCAGGATTTGCAGGCAAAATACCTGGTTTCACACACCTTGTTCTAGAGCAGCACTTTATAAATTGCATGTTTCATGCTGACAAGTCTGTAGTTTATCAGCTCTCCTCCCTGCAGACCAGATTGCTTTTTATTTCAGAAGCCTGTTAAGCCTTCCTGTGCAGCTGGGATCCCTTGGTGAGGAGTAGTGGTGACTCCCTGAAAGCTAGGAGTTACTTAAGAGTACACAGCTTACAAAAATCCAGTGGACAGCTCTGCTTATGGAAAGGGAAATGAGCAGGCAAGCAGTGGTGGTCTGGCTCCTCTTGCCTCTAGAAAAGAGCAAGTCAGCAATTACTTTCAATATTACAGATTGTCTTCTGTTGAACATGGCCCATCTTCTCTACTTTCACTTTTTTATTGCCTTCCTTATATTTGAATGTCAGGGAAACGTCCCTCACTTTTTCTTTTGGTGATTCCACCCGAGTATCTGTGTGAGTCATGAAAAAGTGGAACAGCATCCTGCACTGGCTGCCATGGTATCCAGCAGTGTTGCTGTACACACAGCGCTGATGTTGCAAATGCTTATGGAGAGGTTTTTTTTGGGGGGTGGGGGGGTGGGGGAGGTGGGAGGTGCTTCTTTGTCTTTGTCATATTACTGACTTAATTTTCTTGGAGCTTAAAAAATAAAAATTAGAGGAGCCATGCAACAAATTACATATAATTGTTAGAAAAATATTCCAGTTTAGAGGGTTCATAACATAAATAAAAGTGCTTATGAGCAAGGCAGAAATTCTCCCATTACATTCTCAAATTTGCTTTTTAAAAGCAGAATACATGGAACGTATTTCATTATCTCTGCAATGGAGTATAAATCTTGTGATCTTGTATGAGTCCTCTGCTGTATGCGACACTTCACACCCCTGTTGTTTCCAACTTGTTTTTTGTTCCCCACCCATTTGTTTCATTAGGAAGTAGCTTGAATAATTCCTTTTTTAAAAAAATTCTCTAATTAAATTTCTATTCAGATGTATATCTTGCAAGTAGCTTTTAGAAAAGAGCATTTTTAGAAGATTTTTCATGAGTCAATTAAATTGAAAATTCAAGGTAAGGTTCATGTAACTTAAAGATATAAAGGATTCTAAAAGAGAAGATGTATTTATTCATGCCACCTACTAGATTCCATGAGGTATTATTCTCCTTACTATTCATGTTTTTGAAGAATAAAGGCTCTTCTAGTACAGTTTTCATGCTAACTAGATTTCTGAAGAATAATTTTTGCAGTCTTTTGTTAATATGAGTAGGGCTCATTAAACAATATTAAAAGGAGGTGACAATATAGCACTGGAATGCATATTTTAATAAGAAGTTTCTTGAAAACAAGGCAAAAAATAATTTCCTTACAATGGCTTTTCATTTATGGTGAGTTTTATGTATTGTGTGGTATATTCTGAAGGTAATGAAAATTGGCTAAATTTAGTTCTGGTGTTTCTATTTAATTGCATTTTAAAGAAAATAATCTCAGTGTACAAAATTCTTTCCTCTGTAGAGACCTGTACAACTTCTAAAAAGTCAAATGAAGGCAATGCTTATTATGAAGATATTCATTTTAAATTTTTCTCCCCTAGCTCGAGTTATAGTCCCAGAAGATATGGCAAAATGTTAAAGCTGTGAAATAACATTAAAATGCCATTTAATGTGTCAAGGGAAACTTTGTTTATTTTTTTTTCTCAGAGAAAAAGATGTGAATAAAAGCTTTTTCTTTTTCTCTAGTGCTCACAGGTTTTCAAGTAGATGGAGTGGGCTGTTGCTTGCAGCAGACTATACCAGATGCCAAGTTGCCTAGGGATGTGTGCTTTGTTTGCTGGAGACAGGGATTATTGTCTTGCCTCCAGGCATTAGGTTGAGTCTGTTAGACTATATAAGTACTGATTTTTATCCTTTGAGTTAGTGGAGTGTCACATGGTGCTGTGTGGCAGTTTTAAGTAATGCATGAAGTATGATTTTTATTTTCTCATTTTTTATTGGATATGTAGTAGGTAGCCTCTACTGAAATTTTGCAAAACCCTTAAATATCACTGAAAGAAAAGAGAGATTGCATGTTTTGGAGACATGTTCTGTGCCTAAGAAATAAACTAAATTAGCATTTTATCAGATTTCTTTACTCAGAAATATTATCAAGGAAGAGATGAAAAGATTTGCATTTATATTATACACTTAGTGTGCAAGTAGAGGACCAACAAGGTTCTGTATGATGAATGTCTGAACATTTCCTGGAAGTCCCACTAAAAAAAATCAAATATTTTGTAGACATTTGCTGCATTAATATTGGATATGAAGTAACAGTCATAATCTACTTTCCTGTTATTTCCCACTTGTGTTTTTTTTTTTTCTTTAAAATACCTCATTTTAGTGCAGCCGCCAATGCTAGGTATTTGGCAAAATGGCCTGTGATCTCCTTTTATTATCACAATTTGTGTGTTATTATGAGCTTTCATTTGAGCTGTAAATTCTAAGTAGATTTGTCCATATTACAAGTGCGAAGCGAAAATTCTGAGCAGGGAAATTGTCTGTGGTACTACTCTGGCTTGGTTTGGGTTTTTTTGTTAAAATTACCTTTGCTGGAGATTGACAGATACTCATTAGGCATCCATGTGCCTGCTGAACATCACCTCCTTTAGTGCATCTTGGAGACAGCTCAAGAAAGCTGAAGGAGTATAAAATTGTCTCAGTACCTGTGTATTGTAGATATTTTTTCTGAGAAGTGTTGTGATGTGTCTTAGCCTATTTCAACATAACGGTAAACACTACATGAATTCATACGTTGCTGAAAAAAAGATTTCAGGTTCCAGTTTGACAGAAGCCTTCCAGGAGGTCGTGATACAACATGCGACTATAAAAGATCATTCTTGGAGCAACCATAATATGTTAGACTTACCAAATCTCCAAAAATTATTCAGTACTTTCCTTCTTTCATGTTTTGCACATTGTAATGCAGTTGTTGTGTTGGGTTAATGTGCTAATGGATGATCTACAAAGTTTAATGACCATTAGCAGGTTTTGCATCTCACTGTGTTGCGTGCAGGCCTTCTGTTAGTTCTGAGACTCAGTGCTGGCTTGATACTCACTGTTGAATTCAAAGTCAGTAAAAATGTTACTAATGAAATGAACGGTGTTAACCATTCAAACTTAGTGTTTTGATTTCCTGTTTGATGCTTAGGTAGCATTTAAAGCTAAGGAATTATGGAAGGTAATATCCAGACAAATGTTTCTCTGCTAGAGGCAAGTACTTAAAGCTTCAAAGTGCTCAATATGATTAAATACTTCAACATTTTAAAGTAACAGCTTATTTCAAAGTAAATAAATGTTTTAATTAAACATCAGAAGACTGATGAAACTGGTCAGTTCTGACTGGTACGACATAAATGTGTTTGTTCTGAGCTAGGGGTTCCTGTCTGCATCCTGACCTCTGTCTCTTACCTTCTGTGTAACTTCTTGAATCGAGGGTAATTACTCTGTCCCATCTTTCTTGGCCAGTTTCTCTTCTACCATTTTGGCAAATAAAGTTAAGTGAACTTCATTAGGGCTTTCAAGGTTGTGCTTTTGTCCATATGCAGTGGTCATGATCTCTGTACATACTCCCCAAACTGAACCAGGTGTGCTGTAGCTTCATATGGGGTTCCTTTGGTGTGTTGATTTATTTGGTTTCTGAGGCCCAAACATGCACAAGTTGCTTCTGATTTGGCGAGGTCTTCATTGTGATTGCCTTCTCTTGTCACATGCATAATATGATTGTGTTGAAGTTGAAAGTGATAATTTAATAAAAATAAATATTGACACACTGTTTGTCTTTCTTTAGGAAAGCCCAAGAAGGGAAGAAGAAAGTTGTTCTAGCAGGCTGTGTACCACAAGCCCAACCTCGCCAGGAATACCTGAAAGGCTTGAGTATTATTGGGGTATGTATCTTTAGAAATCAAAGGTTTTCATAAACGTTTTCAATAGGTCAATATCAGTATCTAGGCTCTGTTGCCTTTCTCTTGGAAAAAGCAGCAGAGAAAGTTCCTGCCATATCCCCCTCCTGTTCATCTTTTTTGCATTATAGAACATTTAAACCTTCCTTCAATCGAGGGTGATTTGATTTGGCTGTGGCATGAGGGGAGAAAGAAAAGGATGCAATTGCTGGAGCTGACTTCCAGTGCCCTTTGAAGCCTGAATATTTCCAGGCTTCATCCAGGATGAAGGTATCAATTACCATATTCTTAAAAATATCACAGTTTATTTGCTCCAAGACAAGCCTTAAGACCTTTGTTAAAATCAGTGGAGGAAGCCTAGGGGACTAGAGCATATGAATTACACAGATACATCTGGGGGCTTGGTGATTGTTTATTTTCTTCACACTATTAAGTAGAATGGAAAATAGCAATGATTATTTTGTTTAAATTTGAGGCAGTTTGAAGAGTTAAATCCACTGGTGACTGACTTGTTAAAAAGTTACCAAGCTTTACCTTGAAAATGAAACTACAGAGCTTTGACTTCAGTAATAAAGTGCTTTCAGTATTCTTTGGGATGTGGTACTACTTATAAATGAATTACCTTTGGAAAAGAAAAAAGTAAAATGGGTAAATGGATTTCCTCTTTGCTCAGAGGCTACATAGTTATTGATCCATAATTGGTTGTTATAGTGAGTGTAATAATACCTACACATATGTAGATGGGGGGAAAAAAATGAGCAAGTCACTATCCTTTGACCAAGATTGTAATTTGATGTTTCAGTTTTGATGAATTAAACCCATTACAACTGGGAAGTTTGTTTAAAAAAAAAATACTCTTCTTTTAAAAAAATTTCTTCTAGGTAACATGTAATTTCTGAAAATTAACCTCTTCTCATCATCTTCATTTGACTACCTAGAACCAGTGTTTCATGAAAAATATTAGTAGTTTTGTATTTTTTAGAAAAATACTTCTTTCAGGAGATGTATTTGGTGTTAATGCAGTGTTCCTAAGTACTTTGTAACTAGACCTGAAAATACTGAAATGTAGTCTTTGCAGTGAGGGCACTGTCCTCTGGTTGTCATTGCTGTGGTAAAATTTGCTGTGCTTTAAATAAGAGATCCCTCAGCTCAGAAAGGTCTTAAACTTGAGGTGAAAGTATTAACAAAAACAAGGCTAAGAGCACATATTGTCCATGTTTTCAGTTTGTACATTAAAGCTTTTCTTCCCATTTTACAAAGAATGTGTGTGAGAGGGTGACTATTTAAAAGACAAGACTTGTTATCTTACTATTGCAAAATATTTTTGAAAGGCAGTTTTTGCAGAATTGAGAAATAGAAAACGTTCTGTTGGCAATAGGATATTGATTCTACTTAAAATTTTAATCATTAAGGGTACAGTTTTGGAAATCTTTCTTTAATACCAGGTTGGTCTCATCTTCAACTGGGCTGAGAGACATAGTTGATTTATTGTTGCTTATGTAAGTTCTGCTATTTTATCCCCCCTCCTTTTTTTTCTCTTTTTCAATATTTACTTAAAAGGAGCGTGTTGTCTGAAACTGTGTTTATTTACCAGCAATTATAACTCCCTCAGGGTGGCTTTCTAAAGGCAGTGTGTCAGAGGCTCTTCTGCTCCTCTTGTTAGGATGGAGGAGGAAGTTGTGTTGTAACTACCAGATTGTGTTGTAACTATCTGATTTAATTCTGGTAAATCAGAGCTTGTTTTGATCTGCATTTGAAAAATACAGGATTGAACTTCCACTGTTCTCTATTTATTGCCTGATTTGGGCAGAAGGAAAGGAAGGGCAACTTCACATCCTTACCATTTGTGATGCTACTGTGCTTTTGTGTTTCTTTAAAGTAATTGCTACTTTATAAACATAATGTGGGTTGAGGCATTGCCGTAGACTGTGTGTAAGGCAAACCATAATGTCACATGGCAAGGTGAAGGAGCTCTTTTCTGGAACAGGATAATTCTCAGCAGTAATAAACCTGCCAAGGGTGTAAAGTACCTGAAGCACATAATGATGCATTACAGAGGTTCACAGCCAGTTACCCTCAGGTGGTTTCCAAAGCTTGCTCCTTTGTGTTTGTGGTGTACTCACTTCAAACTCAAGTGCATGTACAGATCACAAAGAGACATCAACTCTCCTATATAGAGTTATCCCTCACTTTTCATTTTTAGTTGCTGAAAAGTAGGATGTGTGGCTGTGCCAATTGTTTTGAGGGGATTATAGGGGAAGGAAAAGGAGGGACGAGGGGGCATGAAAGATTTAGCTGACAGGTTATGTTTTGGGACTTGTGAATGGATGTTGGTAATTGTAGTATTTCCTCACATTCTGAGCTGCATATGAAAACATGCAAAACCCTTGTTCCCAGTGATAGTTCAGCCATTGGAATGGGATGTTTTATTTCATTGACATTCTCTGGAGTTTTAAGGTACTTGAACTCCAAATGATGCCATGTGTTGGAACCCCTGGTCGGGTTGCTGAGGGTTTAATAGGTCATGAGAGGCTTCACAAGACTGATGTATCTATTTTGAAATCATCAATCTTGCTGTGCACACTTCAAGCATGGGGCCTAATCCACATGTGTATTCCATTAAAGTAATACAATAGCTTCACAGGTGAGTGAATCCTGAATGAGAGCTCCAGTTCTTCTTCCTTCTGTATCTTTCCCAGTGTAACATCGGGCATCAAAAACCTATCACCTTCTGCCATACACCCATCACGCAGGGGAAGAGTTTCAGCCTGTTCTTTCATCTTCACAAACCCACACAACCAATCCAGTGTT
>VZUI01057898.1:0-111044 GCA_013401135.1 Cettia cetti
CTTCCCTTCCCTTCCCTTCCCTTCCCTTCCCTTCCCTTCCCTCCCTCCTTCCTTCCTTCCTTCCTTCCTTTCTTCCTTCCTTTTCTATCTCTATCTCTATCATCTCTCTATCTCTATCTCTATCTCATCTCTATCTCTCTATCTCATCTCTCTCTCTCTGGTAGATAGAGCCCCTGTATATTTTAGGAGTGCTAGCAGCAAGTTCTGCTGCACTGGTCCCCTCAGACCACCACACAGACAACACACCAAGGCTGTGCAGACAAGAAGCCAGAGGAGGATTACACTGTACCTGGAAAACATTAGGCTATTCAGGCTTGCAATCCCTTTGTGTTGCCAGAATAGAGCAAAAGGAAATAATTAAAGGCTAAAAACATACCCTACTATTATTAAATTCCAGAGGATGAGCTATTTTTAAGGTATATAAATATTTGGCAAGAACTCTTAACGATGCTCTTCTAAAAGAATTTCTTTATGCAGGCTACGTTTAAGAAGATATATTTGCAGAATGTAAAAAACGCATGTGAGTTTTATGTTGTCTCATACTTCCATTTAAACTGCAATGTCTAAATGGCAGCAGAGCCCAGAATAACCGAAAAAATATTTTTCACAGCTTTTCCCTACATTGAAATTAAATATCTATTAAACATCAGTTCTAGTGGTATAAATTATTTACTTATTACATACACAAACAACATTTTAATGAGTTTGACACACTTAAAAAATTCTATAAACATTACTGTGCAGTACAGGATTTCTTAATATTTGGGGAGACAAAGGATAAGAAAGAAAACCAATGTGCGTTTTCATATTAGGAACTGATCATATAGATATTTAAAGACAAAACCACAAATAAAACAAGGATACAAATCAAATTCTGTACAGCAGCATTTTAGACTGTACAACAGATTTATCAATTTGGACAAAAAATATAAACAATTTTCCTATCTTTCACACAAAGAGTTCAGAAAGCATGTTGATGCAACATCTTGGATTTGTTAATATTTTGAGTAATGCAGGCAAGATCTGCAAACGTGATCATCCAGCACTTCTCAACAGGTTTGGGTTTTTTTCTGAAAAAAATCAAGAGTAATCTGGCTAAAAGTGACAATTGGTCTCCAGAAAGGAAGTATTTTGGTAAGATCAATGAAAGCTTTTCCTGTATTTTAACTGGCATTGGATTAGGGATCACAAATCTCACGGTTCACCATTCCACAATGTTTAACTTGGGATGCTATTCCAAGAGCACAGAGAGAAGCACTTGGATGTGGCACTTGTTGTGCAGCAGGGTAAACACCCACACTATCCACAGAGCAACTCTGTTGTCACACAGTTTGCTACAATCCCGCAAAGCTTGGAAATCTGCCTGTTCGTGCAGAAAATAGGGTCACTTCTAAACCACCGAGCTGTGGTTGGGAGTTGGGAGGTGCCTCAGACCTGTGCTGGCTTCTCACACCCCTTGATAAGGACCTGCTGCTGTCTAACTGAGCCTTTGGAAACTTTTCAAAATCTTTTGAGAAATTGTGAAAAATGCCTCCAGGTGTTTGCATCACACTACCACACACACTCTCCCTGTCTCCCAGCTACCAACTACCTTGGGAGAGACCATTTTAAATGACACTATTTGCTGTCAAATCTGTGTTGGAGAGGGCTGGGGTGAGCAGCAGCGCTGCTGCTGAGAGACAGCTACTGGCAAGGGTTTCAGTTTTGTGGAGAAAATCAAGCTACTTCCAAAAAACAAAAATAGGCTCTTAAGTCCTGGTTATCTCTACTACAGTGAGACAAGGAGGCTTCCAGCTGAGCCATGTCTTCTAGAAGTTTGCTGTTAAGAACATTAAATTGCAGCATCAGAAGAGAAGCAGGAATAATGCAATTCAGGCTACAGCAAAGGCACAAAGAAACCAAAACTTGCAGGCAGAGAAGTAGTGCCAGAAGGACACAGCACCCTTGAAGGACATTAAACAGCCCTCAGAAGACTTCCAGGGGCATGAGAAAGGACAATCAGACAGGTATTGGCTCCTTCCCATGGAGCAGTAAAGCTCTTGCAAAGTCTCTTTCCAAAGCCTGTTTATGTGGCTTCATAACCCCTCAGTTCTTTGTCACACAGTCCCCCAGAGCTAATCAGTCATTTATTTTGCATGTGTGTTATATCACAAACGTGTTGACAAGGCACAAAACGACAGTAAACCTACGGGTGATGTCTCGTTGCAAGTTTGGCTATATGTATACTTTCTATTCTTCACAAAGTCTTTAAAATTAACCACAACAAAACTGTGACTTGTGGAACCAATGAGGCTGAAACCACTACAATTGAAAATCAGATACCACGACAACAAATGAAATATAAGACAACTGCTACATTAAATAAGATTTGGAATGCTGCAGGATTTTCTGAGTGTTGGGATTGGAGTTTTTTATATCACTGGTTGTTACAGTTTCAGGTTTGAATACTGACACAGGTCATTAGATCTCCCTCTTCCACTTAAAAGAATGGAAAACCCCTTTTATTTATCATTATGGGATTAGGAAGACAAAAGAGTAACTCTGCACAAGTGGAGTTTCCACATGGAAAAACTGGGAGAAATAAAAGAGAAATAAAGCCAGCTAGAATTCAATTATCTTTAGGAACTAGCTGGCAAGATAAAGGATCAAGTTATCAAGCAGGGTTTCAATTGGGGTGATTTTTAACTGTAAGTAGATTTGATTGGTAGTGTAAATCAGAGTATAAGGAAGCAAGTTAAAATCATATTATAAGTCATACAGTAATTAAAACTAGACCACATCCCTAGTAAAATATTGGAAACCATCAGCCAGAGACAGGCTGCCCACATTCCTTTTTATTAACTTCTGATTCCAGCCGGTTTAGCTTTTATATTCTGCCAGATATTGAAAGGAAAGATAATATTATTAATGATTTCTAAGTCTAAGGAATTAATTTCTATTAGTTCCAGCTAAGAAATTATTCTTTTAAACAATCTGCCATTAACTGGCATGACAGTGTGGCATGGGGAGAAACAGCTTTTTCCATGTCCTTTTGTTTGCAGGATTTCCAGGCATTATGCCAAGAGTTCTCTCTATGTTAAAGAAAACTCCATTCTTTCCCATCCTTCATTTTCCTGCACACAGCTTGACTCCCATGCTGTCAAATTCCCTTTGAACACTGATACAGTCAAATCCATTTTGTTGCACTCGGGATTTATGAACAGCAGTTCCATTTGCTTGTTTTTCTGAGCACAGCAGCCTGGGCACAGAAAGCAGGAGAGGGTGGAGAAACAGCTCTTTGATTTACACCTGGCTTCTCTTAGCTTCATCTGATGACCTCTAATCCTTGCTTTAGAAAGAAGTGTGAAAGTCAATCCCCCTCTCCGTGGCACTCAAGGTTTTTCAGCTGTTCTTGCATCTTCCCTCAGCTGTCTCTTTTCCCAGATGAAGAATTCTGTATTGCACAATCCCAGTCACTTGAGCGCCGTTGCACAATTTAAGATAAGCCACCTTGTTTTATCTAAAATATTGATCAGATATTAATAAAAGACTGTACTGATTACATTTGAATTTCAAGTTTTCATCTGTCAGATGTTTGGATTTTATTTTCAAAAACACAAGAACAGTGTAAATCATATCCCAGGTCAAAAAGCCCTCTCTTGAGTTTGACTGCTGTAATTTTACTTTTGATTAGAACAACGCTATTAATTTTCAAAAAGATAGGAAAAAATTATGGTCATTTATCCATTTATCTGTGCAAAAAAATATCTGCTCAAGGGCAAATGTTAGCAAAATACTACAAAAACAAAACCAAACCAAAAAAAAAACCTGTTTAAAAATACATAAATATTTAAGTATTTTCACATCACTGGGCTATGTTCTGCCTGCTGTGCTTCCCAAATCTCTAGTATCGTTACACCGCCACAATTTTATCATGACTCTAAAATTAGTTTAAAGCTTGAAAGTTTTAAAAAGTGCAGCTATTTTCACAGCATAAACCTTCATTCAGGCCTACACTGAGTTGAGTCTAATGTCAACAAGGATTCTTCCACAATATCAAAAGCAAAATCACTTACCAGTTTGAAAAAATAAAGTATCAAAGCTAATGGGTGCTGTATCCCTTAATCTCACTGGAGTATTTGATGTGACACTTAAGCATTAAGATTGAGCTTTAGGAATTTTAGTTTATGATTACAAAATCATACTTTTGTATGATCTGTATGACCCTTGACTTTAAGAAAATGAGTGATAGCATCCAGTACTCTCAGCTAATCAGAAAATTCACGATTCTTGGTATGCTTTAGGAGCAGAAAAAGAGAAATTAATCAATACTTACCCTGATGCTTTACCTACTGCCTATGTGGATCTGCAGTCCAGGAGATACGTAGCATGACTTTTTAAGCCTCACAATAATTTCACAGCAGTGAACCCCCAGAATATATCCACTCAATATGATGAGCAGATGTCCAACACTCTGAGTTCTTTGTGTACTCTTGTGCATGTCCAGGCTTAAAACCTCTTCTGAAGAAATGGTAATGGAGGAAAAGGAGCAGGTGGCAAAACCAACATGTTCAGCAGTCTTAAATATCTTTTCCTCCTCAAAATTCCACCTAAGGCTGGAAAATTAACTGGAACTAAAATGAACAGCAAGAATGAGAGGCACTGAACCCTTATCAAAAGAGCAATAACCAAAATGCCTTACCCCAGAATTAAAAGGCACTGAGGGCAGTGAGGAGGACCCAATGACCATCACACCACCATGTAATTAGCTATATATCTCTGGTATGGAAACATCACCAGTGTTGGTTATGAAAGCAGCTACTATTCCCAGCACAGGAAATTCCCAATTTTGGTTTGTATTGGGGTTTTTTTGGTTGTTGTTGGGTGGGAGATTTTTTGGGTTTTGTTGGCTTGTTGTTGTTGATCTTGTTTTTGCTTCTTGCTGCTTGTATAACAATGGTCTTATTGCATAACATCCAGGCAATGCATTGGAGAAGACTGAATTCCACTTGGACCTCTTCCCAAATGTTATGAGACAGACAGGAAGATATTAAGAAAATATTCCTCATCTTTTTTACACCAGTAACTGATTTAACTTACACTTCAAAAATCTACTAAAAAACCAGGGAATTCTGAAGACAAGGGAAAACCATTAGAAGATTAAACTGAAATTATCTTAAAAAAAAAGTTTGGACAGGGGATTTTAAACTAAGTTTGTCTTGAATAAAGACAAGAAGGATAGGGGTTGAAATCATAATTTTAATTGCACTGTTCAATGGAATCATCCCAGGGAAAATAATACAGAAATGGGAAAAAAGCAAAACCAAATAGCTCAATACTTTCATTGGAATACTATTTTTTCATCCTAGGGCTTCCAACTCATATCAGAAGTGATGGTCTTTAGCAGGCTCTTTAAGGGCAAGTGGATATTGAAAACCACTTACATCTTGCAGAAACATCTCTAAGGCATATCTCCATTGCTGCTGATGCCAAGCAATATACCAGAAAATTTAATTAAAAGCAGAGATTTAAACAAAAGTAGCTTTATACTGATTCTCAGTGGCCTTATTCTTCTCACTCTTCACAGCTATCAGAGATGGAAGGTCTGACGTCCTGTAAACTCCAGTCCTCATCCTCCCTTGGCAAGATCTCAGTTCAGAGATGTAACCTTCAAAGCTGAGGTTCCCTTCAGAATCATCACAGTGTGTGCCAGAGTCGTCCAGTTTGACCCCATCCACATCGATTATCCTGTTCACAGGGAGCTCCATTCCGGGCTTCCCTCTCACACCAGGAGCATTAAAGCTTCTGCTGGGCTTTGCTTTGTGAGAGGTCTGCTCACAGCAGTTTCCTGAAGTCCCTTGTGAATCATTTCTCTTTCTGTTTGCACCTAACAGAAGAATTAAAAACAGAAAAACACAAAACAGGAGAGTTATGTATCTTCTGGTTTTAGCAGTTTTCAATATTGCAGCATTCTCTGAGGCCCTAATGGTAGTCAGCTGGGATGTTCACCAACCAAAGAAACTTATTGATGTACCATGTAGGTACACTAAACACTAAACTAAACACTAGATCTCAAAGATAAATGTGAAATACTAATATCTATCTGTCTTATTGTAGCATTTTTTCAGAGTTTTAAAAAAGACTCTATTAAAAATAACTTTTTAGTATAATTTTGTACACCTCTAGAACAAAAAAAATTCTCACACCAACCCAAAGGTGAAGGAGGAGATTATAGACCTTCCACTGGGGCAGAATGGGAGATGTTTCTTCAGTTGAAGTGGTCTTCCAGACCTTGCTGAGATGGTACTTTTACTTGGCTAGGGCTTTAATTCTCTAGCAGACTAGTATAGGAATATTTGAAGTTGCAGTTCACTGTCCTCAACTGCAACAGAGCAATTATAGGCCACAGTTTACAGGACGAGAATAAAAGAAACAATTTCACAGAATCACTGAGTCACAGGGCAGGTCAGGCTGGAAGCGACCCAGTGGAGCATCTGGTCCCAGCTCCCTGCTCAGGCAAGGTCATCCCAGAGCCCAGGGCACAGGATGTGTCCAGAGGGTTTGTGAATATTTCCAGTGAGGGAGACCCCACACCCTCTCTGTGCAGCCTGTCCCAGTGCTCAGAACAGTAAAGAAGTTCTTCCTCATGTTCAGGTGGAACTTCCTGTGCATCCATTTCTGCCCATTTCCTTGTTTTCTATAGCTCAGCACACTAAGCAGAGCCTGACTCCATCCTCTGTCACCCTCTCTTTAGATATTTACAAACATTGCTGATGTATCCTCTCAGTTGTTTCTTCTCAAGGTTGCACAGGCCCAGTTCCCTGATTCTTTCCTCCTAAGACTCTCCAGACCAACTTGGTAGTTATCTGCTGGACCTCCTCTAGGAGCTCCTTGTCCTGAGGAGCCCAGAACTGGGCACAGCACTCCAGATGTGTCACCAGGGCTGCAGAGAGGCAGGATCACCTCTCTTGGCCTGCTGGCACTGCTCCTGCTAATGCACCCCAGGGCTCCATTGGCCTTCTTAGCCACAAGTACACACTGCTGGCCCACGGACAGCTTGTGTCCACCAGGACCCCAGCTCCTTCTCTGCAGAGCTGCCTTCCAGCAGCTCAGCCCCCAGCCTGTGCTGGTCCATGGGGTTGTTCCTCTCCAGGTGCAGGACCCTGCATTTGCCCTTGCTGAATTTCAGAAGGTTCCTCTCTACCCATCTCTCGAGCCTGTCAAGGTCCCTCTGAACTGCTGCACATACCTCTGAGGTCTGAGGGCTTTAAACACTCAACACTTGAATTACATCTAAAATCACAGTTGCCAGGATTCAGGCCTGCTCTCTAGACTACACACACAAAGTCATCACTATCCCAAGATAGCTGCCAAAAGCCAGTTTTGTGTTAGGTGTGACCCTGCAAAGTACAAGGAGCTTCTTAAAGCAAATGCACAGAAGCTGATTTGCCTGTGTCAACAGCAGCAAGAAGGGAAGGATGGAGACGATTTCAGGATTTGCACCACAGTTGACAACGTGGTTTCTGTAGCTGAGGTTTCCTCCATAATGATAATAAAGAGGGGCAACAGTTTCAGACACAGAGAACTGCTTTTATAAGATCAAACTGAGAGCCAATGAGAAAAGAAACTTCCAAGGCACAAAAGCAGACCTGAGTAAGGGCTTCCATTTCATATTTAATTCCTACCTGAGTAGGGGCTTCCATTTCATATTTAATTCCCTTTTTCCATGTATCTTCTTATCCGTCTTTTAAAAGATACAATCTCATCCGACATGCTTTACCCAAAGCATTTTGCAATCTGGCGCCACAGTACATGCAAATGCCTGACCAGCATGTTTAGCCACAAAAATCCCATGAAACTGGTGTGGTTAAATCCCATAGCTGTCTTTCAAATCTTTTATTTGTGTTTATTCCAAAAATTTCCTTTTATGCAAGGAAAAGAAATTTCCATGTATAATCATCGTAATCAAGAAGTTTTTGATATGGAGAATGGAGGAAATGCAAATGAAAAAGACAAAAAAAGCACTTTCATACAGTTTCAATCAAATCACTCCAGGGTCTTCTTGAGGCTTAAAGCTTACCATTTAAGAAAAGTAAGTTAAAATCCTAAGTAGTGTAATGCTTAGTGTTTTAGCTACAGTGAAGCCCCAGATGAATAATGCGGGTATTTTGCATCAGTAATGCTTGCTGTTTTTTCAGAGGAATTAGATCAAACTCCAAACAAATCAGCTGAGCAGAGAGAGGTAGAAAGCTCCCAGCCCTGTTAGCCCAGCAGGACTCCAGCCCACTAAATTGCAGCTAGCATTTAGTGGGACTATATTACACTTTGTGTTTAAATCTCCCTACTGAAACTGAACATGGGCTAAAATTTAACTGCTGTTTGCATGGCTGTGCTGCAAAATGCCAGTCTTCTGTTCTGAAACGTTTATCTTAATATGAGTGTACTGAATTGTTCTCTTGATCTCTTTAATCTACTGTTCCATGCCCTTTGAGGAAGACCTGTGACTCTCCTTTCAAATTGCTTTAAAAGAGCTACAAATTGCTGAAATGCCTACTAATGACAAATTACCACAAATACACGGCATTGACAGAGCATGAGTCATCCAGCTGTCCTAGCACTGAGAATACATTCTCCTATAAAATGTCAGGTAAAGGAACGTCTTTGATTGGGGTGGAAGGTCTCATATCTGTTCACTTGGACTAGGTTGAAACACTTTCCATAGTCAAAAGACACAGCCTGCATTAACAGGGTACAGGAGATGAAAGAGCTGGAAACTCCTGCTGAGGAACACCATGGAAGGTGCAAGTATTGCTGTATTTATCTAGATGCTAAGCCCTTCTACAGCTAAATATAAGAAATGCCATTAAGGCTGGAATTATGGTGTCACTGAGTCACCACACAAAGCAACTGGGTGTGGAAGTTGTCTAATGGGAACACAACCAAAAAAAGGTCAACATTTGCTCCCAGACTTCACAAGACATAAGCTCATCTGAACAAGAACACATTCACATTATAGACATTTTTTATTAATGACTTTTTCAGGAGCAATCTCTCTGTAGCATCAAATAAATTACCATTAGAGGCAAGGCAGTAATAGAGAACATCTTGTCTAAAATACCAGTTCAAAAGAACATGGAATTACTAAGGGATGATACTGTGAATATAATTTCACTTTTCCTGTCAGGGTAGAAAAGATCTTAGCTCATCTTCACCAAACAGAAAGATGATTTCAAGAGTAGCACTACACAGAAAAAATATTACAATGAAATTTTTTTCCTTTTTTTTTTTTTTAAGAAAAAACTTTTATGGAGCAAGGCTATTTAACACAAATAATAGGCAATATTTGCCCAACCAGCTTGTGCATAAATGTATCCCACAAGTTTTTAAGTAGACTCAAGATCTGCATGTATTCAGTGGAGCTTTATAACCAGGTTTCAACGAAGTTTGTAACACTTTTGCACTGCTCTCCTTCTCATGTTTTCTTTGTGAGTAACAAATACCTGAAGACACACAGCTGTGCAGGGAACCACCTAAGGTACAGAGAGCCTTCACAGGTAAAATTTTTCTTCATATATTCTTGGTGAAGTGATGAATACCTCCATGGAGAGCTCTGCAGATGCTTTGCTATGTATGAAGCATGTCAGGAATGTTATTACATTTTCCCAAATCTAACCTCTCAGATGTCCTACCTAACTTCAGTAGAGAAAGGAAAACACTGCTTATGGCAGTAGTCATAGAGATGAATTTCCAGGCTGGAATACCACATTGGTAATTTCCTCCCTTGCTAAGCATTCCACACAGCTCTTGGGAATTTTCTTGTGCATCTGATCCTGCTAATATGTTCCAGCTGGTTTAAAGATGGGAAGATGCAGGTCATCTTTTCTCCTTAAACCAGGGATCTGTTTTGTTAGACTCACAGCCAAATAACAGCTTAGAAAGCTTAACTGCACCCATCTGCATTTTTCCAAAGGTGACTACAATCAGGCACTGTTTTGGCTGATCTCCTGATTTCTGTTACCAATATTTCTCTTTTAGTGATATTTGGATTTTGTCTTCCAGGGAGTTTTGGAATAAGGGAGCATTTGGCCAAATTCCACACAGAGACGAGGTCACAAAAAAACTGAAGATTTCAGGAGCAGCATTAAGTGCTGAATGTAGAGGATAGGATCATATAACCCTAAATCTTGAGTCTACTTAAAAACTAATGGAGACGCTGGGGATTTAAAGGTCTGCTCACAACACCTTTCAATTATATTGTTTCAACACCACAATCAATAAATTCATTTATTTGCCATGAACTAAATTTTAATTACGATTTTTAATAAAATCTCTTTCAAGTAAATTGAGTGTTTCACTCAGCATTCTGCCTTTGCTAAAATCCTACTGTTCTTGCCAAAATAATTAACTATTTATATGGCTCTCAGTTCTACTGAAAGATAACAAGAATATCCTGCTGATTTTCATACCATTGATCCCAGGCATTTGACTTCTAATGTCAGAGAGGATCTGATCTCAGTTAAAGGGAATGAGCTCCAGATTAATGATTCTGTACTGACTTACAGCAGATAAAAATCTGTTTGAAGTATGTCATAAAACTTAGAATATAATTCTTGTGAAAAGAAGCCTGGAGTTTTCAGGGGCAATTCCTGGAACTGGTGATTTACAGACATATACCACCCAAAAATGTAATCAGTAATTCTGAGTCTCCAAAGCAGCAATGACTCTGGGCTGTGCTGTAACATGGGTCTGGGCAGACACTGTTCCAGTCTCTGACTCCATGGAGCCTTTCCCAAGGGAGTACCACTCTGCCTGAGAGAGCATTTTCTTACATGAGACTGAAAAAAGGAGCCCTGTGACGGTCACTTCTACAGTGGGTGTTCATTTCAGGGTCCTGGAAATACATCAATATAAATAACTTCTCCTTAACGTGGATGTAATCTGGCAGTTTCACTTTGGGAAAACACTTATCCGTGTCCTAAACTGTTAGGAAATGCTGCCTCTACATTTTAGCCCTCCCACACATGGATTCTTTTAAGTTGTGGATGAATGACTTCCACACTGGCTGACATACTGTTACTACTGCAAGAATTTTTTCTTTCTAAGTTTGTAAAGTGAATTATGTTTCTGAAAGGAAGAGGATACTTTACATTTAAGTTTTAGAATACCACAGGTTAAATTTTCTTTGGCACTTTCCTTCTTTTTATCTCTTAATTGATACAGCACTGAGGAGAAAGTGGATTTAATAAAAGATTCCTACCTACAGTTTATGCTAAATCTTTTCAAAAGAAATTTGACTTTATATGCTGAATTTCACTTGCATGATGAAGCAGCAACTGCAGCATATGCTCAGTGTCTTGAAATCTGACTCAGTAAAATGAAGGCATTGAGCCAGGAAATGGGTTATTCTACAAAGCAGCAAAATTCTACATTAGCAGTTTATTTACCTTTTTCCTGGGAATTTTGGGAATACATTTGCAGCATTAAGTTTAGAAATGGCCAGATGGAAATCTTTTCATTGCACTCATCTCCAAAGCATTCACAAGAAGAACAAAGCACCAAGCATTATTCAGAAAGACAAATTTGGAATATCATATGGAAGAGGTAGCTCACCAGTGGCACATAGATGCAAAAGAGGGAACGCTGCAACCTGTGTTTGCTGAGGGCAGGGACCCTTCATGTCTACAGCTGAAGCAAACTGCACGCAATGTCATTTAAAAGCCAGGAGCAGTCCAAGAATAAATTAAATGAAAAGTTCTGAATTTTGGATCCAGGCAGACATGTGTGCCCTCAGTAACACTGTCCAATTTGCTCAAACTTTCCATTTCTCCACTGCTAAAACTGAAACAATTTTTGACTTCTCTCCAAGTAGTAGACCTGATAAAATAACTCTGCAGCAGCCTACACATATTTAGTCCTCAGTGCAATCTTCCAGCATTTATTGTTAACCTTTATTTTGGTTTTCCATCAGTGGTCGGTAACTGCAGGTTTAATTATTGCATAGAGTGAGTCCTATGTTGGGAAATAGTGGATTGACTTACTGGAATCCATTTTAATTTAATCTGCCATTCATTAGGTTATTTTTCAATTATGAAAGTCTAAAATGTGGTTTCACTGGGCTACCAGTTACATTTCAACCAATAATCCAACGAAGTTCATTTCATCATCCAAATGCTGCCATGGGTTTGTGTGGATCTGGGTTTAACTCATGTACATGTGGTTCAAAGGGCAGCTGTCATTTTTCTAACATTTCGTCCAGCCAGTGAGAAGATTTGCAATTCTTTCTAAAATGTTAATCTTATTGCTTGATCAAAATAAGTTTACATTTCAAATAATCATCCCCCAAAGTTTTCCTTTTTTCCCCATTTGTCTACTCTAAATTCTCCTTCTCCTCTGTTGCTGTTCATCACAGTCATGTACTACATGTAACTCTCCCATTTAAACATGCTTTGATTAAAAGAGGATTAACACATCCCAGCCTTAGTATTTCTGGATTCTCATGAGTACTTATTTATATTGACCCAGAATCCAATTATCTCCTAGAAATTTACACAGAACAAGTAAAGGATCTAAGTTACTGCAAGAAAACGCCCTTTGTTAAAAATAATGATTTACATTGTTCTTACATCTTTTAAGTCACAATCACCTCCTTTTCTTAAATTTTTATTTGTTTTCATTCATGTGGTTATCTTGATTTAAACAGGGAAGACCACTGGACTGTCTCTAAAATACAGCACATGATTAAGAGATTATATAAAATATTAGTTACGTAAAATATTATATAATTTATTACAAAAACAAAGGTTTATTTTCACATTCTGAAGATAGATACGTGATTGCTCTTAAACTCCTCTTAATCTCCTTAACTATCACAAACTTTTTTGCACTTGGAATTCATTGCCATTAAAATTGAAAAATTTAGTAGCCCAAAAAGTGGAAGTCACGAAAATACCACTGATCTCTATTCTTCAGCTGTGGGGTACTGCATCCTCTCTGTGAATAATATAAAAAAGAGCAGTTGGGGA
This sequence comes from Cettia cetti, assembly GCA_013401135.1. Lineage (NCBI taxonomy): Eukaryota > Metazoa > Chordata > Aves > Passeriformes > Sylviidae > Cettia > Cettia cetti. Next base: position 13,002 of record VZUI01057898.1, read on the forward strand.
TTTTTAGGGGGTTTTTTTTGGCTTTGAGAATGACAGCCAGTCCCAGACTCTGAGACTACCCTGCATTTTATTTATGCATAATTTATCTTTCACAACAAAAACATCCTAGCGCTGTTACTAACTATTCCATTTCTGAAAGATTTGTTTCCAATAAGAAAGGAAGCAAGTTTATTTTGAAGGTAAAATTGTGTATCTATTTCAGAAACAAATAAATTTCTTAAAAAAAACAAGGCTATATAACTTTAGACTGTCCAAATTAATCCTTTAACTTCCATAGACATTTTACTAAAGCATAATTACAGGGAGTTCACCATGCTTCTATTTTCCCTATCTGGGTATCTTAACCAATGACGTTATATGCTTGTTAAAAGGTAGTTTTGAATAAACTTTTCAATTGCATTGCTGGATCCAGTCTATACATCTCCTTAAACAAAAGACCTTCGTGCTTGGTAGACAATACCACTAACTGTAACTGTAGTGTCATTTTAAGAATAGTTCTCATCATAGCTGAAAAAGAAAGCCTCCAAAACAACAGGTTTTTGGGGTTTTTTTTAAGAGAAGGAAGAACAATTTGATGGAGTCAAATCTACAGTGGGCACTTCAGTCTGGATTCCTGCCAATTGTCCTACTTCAGGATGAAATGGCATTCCATGAAAAAGCCCAGTTGCTATCATGACTAAATGCCCACCTACTTTGTAGTAGAGGCAAAAACCATCGTGAACAACTCAGACCAGTGGAATATTGCTGAATAAACAATCCAGTGCAAGGTCTGGGGCTTAATACTCACAGCTCCTGAGGAGACTAAAGGTTTGGGAGGCTGCCTTTCCCCATGGCAACTATTTTGCACTTGGGTAATGCATGTGCCTAACCCCTTGGGAAAAACTGGATAACATTCAAAGTACGCAGACTATACCAGGCAATCAAAAAAAAGAAAAATAAAACAATAATAAAAAAAAAAGCCAAGGAGATTAAATCGGCATTTTAACGCTTTCAAAAAAGAATGCATCACTTCAAGCCAATCACACCACACAATAATTATTTCTTCCACAGATGGGACCACCATTATATGCAGAGACAGGAAAGAATGTCTTCAGATTCCAGAAACCTCTGATTTTTGAAGTGGGAAATTTGCCAGAACTAGCAGGCTTATTCAAAATAAAGACATTTTCTCTTGATGAGTAACACAACTAGAATCAGTAATGATTCTTGAGTTGCTAACTTATTCGCTATTTACTTCATAGCTAAGTATTAATACAGCATAAAAACATTTCACTTATTTCAGAAAGAACTGAGTTTGAAAATGTGTTCTCAAAAGCTCAGAGTGATGCAAACCTCATTTTGCTGCCTTCCATTGTTCATATTTTGCTTTCTAGATCATCAAGTGAAAAAACCCCCTCAAGTGTTACCCATTAGAGAGGGATGGACACTAGCCTGGCTTTACTACATCAGCAAATTGCCCCTTGCAGAACATGAGGGACCCCTTCATTCCTCCCAGTCCTTTTCCCAGCATTTATAAGCCCAACATGTGCAGGCTAAGTACACACATCATTTGTCATTAGGCCAATTTGGAACCAAGACTAGAGACCTCTTCAAATTATGTAGTCATTATTTTTCTTTATATCCCAACATTTTAATTGAATAAACCAATCAGAAATGCAATTTCCATTGATATGGGTTATGAATGAAGAACCATTAACGCACTTAAAAAAGCAACCATTATTAATGATTTAGTCCTTCGAGATTTCGACTCTTGACTGGAGAGAGTTTCCAGAAGTCTTTATTATAATTATGTACATCATCAAATAGCCTTTCCATGCAAACACCAGTCATGAAAATAGAAATTTTTTTTCCAGCCCATATTTTTTCCATAAAATCACCGTTCTTTTATAGAATACAGTTCCCATTAAATAGCAGTATGTTGTGAGAGAAGCGTAGAATACAGCTAATATACACAATAAGATTGTAGCAAAAAAAAGTAAGATGTTTCATATCCTTTTTTTTTTTCATTTTTGTTCTCCCTAAAAAATTTGGTTTGTCAGAAAGCTAAAAGGAATTTAGATTTTTAGTTTTGCAAAATTAGTTTGATTACTTACTGTCACAGGTGATTATGACAGAATAATAAGTCAAAATCACCACTGAAAGTAGAGAACACTAGTTGGAATACACGCCAATTAAAATCCATTTTTATAAAATTAAATTCAATATGGAGGGTATTAGCTATCTATTGTGAAAAGGTCTAAATAATTTTAGAATGGGAATGGCTACAGGATTTTCAATTGCTTTATTTTCTTTCATGGAGGCCTACAAATATGTGGGAACACAGTGACTTTTGGAAAAACTGGATTTTCATCCCCCAGAACACAATGAGACCTAGTTAACAGCATGAGAAGCCTCTCAGCAGAATTTATTTCTTTTTTAATTAGGCTTCACAGTGCTGTTATGTAGGATCCATCTCAAAGAGTGAAAAAAGTGTGGCCTCCAGCACTCAACCAACCCCTCATTTCTTACCCAAGACTACCAAGTAAAGAGGTGGTTACTTTGGTTACTCCACACCAAATGAGCTGAGATCACCAGCTCACTTCTTAAAGACCAGGGAAGATTTGATTTAGTTTAAAATTAGAGGGAAAGTAATGAATATAAAGTTTAGCCCAAGAACCCAAAGACAGAAGAAATTCTCCTTTCAGGAGTTCCTGTTATGACTAATTCAAAAGAAATCTCCTGTCTTATCTGCTGTCTGGAGCACATGCCAATGCTATGGATTTCACATGTGACCCATCAGCATCTCAAGACAGCACTTGCCCTTCGGTGTCTAAATTATTAACAAATATAATGTTTGTCAGCTCTGCCTCATGGTAATTGCCAGTTCATATCTATTTATCTATTTGTTATAAGAAGGTAATTGCAATCAGAATTCTTAATCCAGGACTGAAAGAATTTTTAAAATAATGAAGAAAATGAAAGCTTAAAACCAGTTTGCGTAACTAGAGCTAGAATTTATTACTCCTGAGAGAACAAGGATACAAAATACATGTGAAAACTACACAAAGATTTCTACAAAGTAAAAAGTAGAAAGTGGGAAAAGGGAAAGCTACAGCTCAGTGGTTACACAGAAACTTATGGCATGCATTAAAATATTGTAAATTCATGAAGTTTTTTTTAAGTGCAAATGGTTTTTTTAACATTTTTCACTGAAAAATATGCAAATTGATACCTATGTTGTACACTTGACATATTATCAGAAAGACACCAACACAAATCTATGCATATATACATCAATATGTCTGAAGTACATTTTGTGGTTCTGTTATTCATAGGCACTGGTTACAAGTCCGTCCAATACTCAGTTTCAGAAATTAAGTGATAGCGCTTATAGAACATTTCTCAGATACTACTAATAAAGGAATTGGCTTTTAAAATACCAAGAGGATGAAATAATTTGCATTGCCATTTATAAGCATCCAACAACCAAAGAAGTATTTACAAATTATCAACCATACAGATAAAGAACAGTATCAAATACTCTGTGTAAAAAGATAAATAATTAAAATGTATATTCCCACATCACAAAGAAATGTGATCATACAAATATGGCACCATATGTTTGTGAAACATCAAAAATAAATGTAGCACATAGATATACCTCTTCTTATATTTTACATTAAAATGCACAGTACAATGACTGTAAAACGTCAATGTCACTTCACCCATTGTCTTCAAATTCCTCTTTCTGGCAATAGCAATTATTATTAGAGTCCATGTTTATAAAGAAATTCCATACCTCAGCCTTGGGCTAATATTGCTCTGTGATATTGCTAGACCATGAAACTTACATCCTAAAAAAGTTACATTTTTTCTTTAAAATTATCTAATAGAAAGCTACTTGATATGTGAATATTATGGGAGAAAGTGTGATAGATGCAATCTATTTCTCTGTGTAGCAAATTATGGGATAAAAAAAATAACGTTTTTATTTTTAGTTGCAAATATCAAATTTATTAGTGAAATATATTTTAAGTTGAGGCTTATTCATTTAAAATTTTAATCATAAATAATACTGCAATTTTCAACACATAATTAGGGTTTTTGTAAAGTACTTAAACTTCCAAACCCTAATCATGTATCTCATTATGAGAAATGGATCAGAAAATCTGGAACACAACAGTGCTATGGAGCTCAAAATGCTGATACCCTGTTTTGTACTCTGAGGGTGAATGAGATAATTACAGCACGTGGACGTATTTCAAAGGTTTGTCTGCATGTGGGCATTTTTGGTTACATGCCAAATCCCAACAAAAGTACATTGTTAAAGGCAACCAGAAGTATTAAAGACTAAGGCAATTAAAATCGTTTTTCCTTCTTTTTTTCTGTTTAAAAAAAAAAAAAAAATTAGGGTGCAGACTGAATTTTCTTCATTTTAATGGGTGCCAAATCCTGATTAACAGTGCCAAAGAAAACTAGTTTTACACAAAAGGAAAGACTATTAAAATCTAGAAATACCTGAATTGGATCTTTGATATCCAGATTTTTCCTGATTACCTGCAAAAGGAGTTGGGGGTGGATAGTTGGCTTCCGTGAGTTTACTGATGTCTGACAGAGGCGTTGGTGGTGGCGGTGGTAGCAAAGTGCTGTTAGGGCTACTAATATCTCCTTCAGCCACAAGAGTCAAGTCTGCCACGTTTTCATCATCTACCATCTGAATGCCTTCGGCCTGCAGCTCTCTCGACTGCCTTTTCCACACCGCGGCATTGTTCTCCTGTGCGTGCGGAATTGGAGACAACGGAGGACTAAAGGGAACGCTGAAAGTCTTCTGGCTGTGGAGTGCTGCCAAAGCAGATTTATGTTTGTTTTCTGAGTAACCCATTTTCTTTACTGAATTTTCATTAAAGTTTTGCACGGGCTCCTGTTTTCCACTGGGTGATGTACATCCATCACTGCTATCACTTTTTGAAATTCGCTTGCTGAGGCCTTTAGGACCTGCGGGAGTAGATGAGGATGGTTCTGGTCCAGTGGGTGGTAAACGAAGAAAGTCAGGAAGAATAAGGTCTTCTTTCCTTAGCAGTCCACGTTGGTCATCTGCTCTGTTACTTTGTGCTTTGGATATGAGTTCAAAAAATTCTATTGGGGAAAAACCCAAAATTGACAAGTTTTTGTCAGAAAGTGCAATGCCATTAAAACGTACATTTTCAGCACATTTATTTTCCATGAAGATCTTCAATTCTTTCAATGCTGCCTTGAAATAAGATCCCATGTTAATTAGGAACTTTTTCAATTGCAGCAGTGTTCACTAGCATCACTATAATTAAGACCATCAGCATTGCTATTGTAAGAGTTTTGCAGTTTAGAACAGCTGCAATTCACTGAGCCTTGAACACATCTTCTATTTTACGCAGTTAATAAATCTGTACACACACGCAGGATTTTTTAATTCTTTATACAAAACAAGGCTCTAGTCTTACAGACAATGGGTGCACGTTTTTATATTCTGGATGGGTTTCACCCATCTTAACTCAAAAATAGCATGCCATTTGAACATTCAAAGATTCAGAATGTTGCAAACTTCCTTGTTATATTGAGTTTCTCTCAGAGTAATTATATTTTATCACAGTTTAAATTCAATTCATGGTGTAGTTTTAAACCAGGATGTTATCATCACAGGGTATGATCAGATGATGATTTAAGTAACCCCATTTTGCTTGGAGCTGCAATGAATCAGTAGCTTACAGGTAGTCAGTAAACATCCAAGGAGCCATCACCAAAACCAATGGGGCAGCTTTTTAAAGAGGCTTTAACACAATTAGAAGTGATCTTCTGATCATGTCCCTAATGATATCCAGTGGTTTAATATGTTTCTATATATAAATAATACTCATAGATCAACACTGTTCTAAAAAGTTTCAAAACTTGGCAACAAGAAACTTATCAATTGTAAGCCAAGAATTATACCACTCCTCAAAAAAGAAGCATTGCAACAATAAACAAACTCTTTGGTACAAAACATAGACATATAAAAATATGTAATTCTTAATATAGGGTCTCTGCATGTCCTAATTTTTCAAGAAGAAAGCACTTTAACTACAGAATATTAAAAGATGCTTAAAAAGGCCATCTCCAACAGATTCATTAAAATCAACAGTTCCAACCCAGCTTATAAATACTGTTTGAAGCAAAAGACATTAAGAAATAAAGCATCAGAATGTTATTATCAGTTTTAACTTAGCATAATATGAAGTCATACACTTGCACTTGTATGACCTTATTCCTAAATCCTCTACTCATACTTGGCAGGCTTTGCAATGTATTTGTAAAAATGACTTTTTAACATGCTTTTTCAAATGCCATAAAATCTGAACGTAGCCAAGATGGAAGCTTCAAAACGCTTCTTATTGCCAAAGTTTTGCAAAATGGCGGTAGGCATATTAAAACATGCAACATTTCTAAGATGTGTCATACAAAAATGTTTCTGAAATTTCAAAGTTCATAGAACAGTTGTTTGTTTCTGCATTAAAAAACAGTCTACAACATTTGGCACTCATTTTCCAAACTTAGACAAATTTCACAAAACTCAAAATAAAATGTGAAAGCCTCGAATTCTGAAGTTTTCAAATTATGTTAATGTTTAACTCAGTCCTAGGAAAAAAAATGAAAGTATTAAAATGTGGAAAACAAGTTAACAAAAGAGTAAGCAACAGAAAATAATTTAAAATACACTAGTATTTTGTAATAACACTTATATTAAAAAACATCTATTTTGCAGTAGAAGTTTTAGCCATAGCATTTTTGTTTTCAGTTCTAGTCAGTGGACACTTATTCACAGATGAACATTCAGAGGTAAACATTCATTTGCTGTATAAATGTGCATAACCAGGCTTTGGATATGCATACGGAGTAACTTCAGCAATAATTTTTAATCTGTGGGTCAAATACGACCTTTGAGGTTTTTTTCCTGCATGGGAAAATAGGGAGGAGCGTGTAGGGCTGACAGACAGGTAATCACTTCAGTTCATGTCCTAGGGCATGGGGTGTTATTCCAAAATTTCTAGTGCTACATCATTTTTATTTCTCTTTTGCCCATGGACATCTTTCTATAAGAAAGCAAATTCTCTCAGGAGTTTTCCGATGATATTACCAGAACTATCAAGATGTAATGAAGGTAAAAATAGGACTCAAGAAATGCAAGATTACCAATCATCTCTTTGCTTATTTCTACTTCTAAACACCTTTCAGTGCATTTGCTAAATGCAAGTTTTCCTGTTGCCCATCACATCTCCTCCTCTGCACTGCCCTGGCTGTTACAGAGTTCAGCAGAAAACTTACAAAAATTCTTACCTGAGTACATTTGGGTCTACACTATGTGCAGTGCCTGTTGAACACTTACATAGAGGTGAACAGAAAGCCAAGCTTCTACACAGCTTACAAAGAGTATCAAATGGGATGTTCAACTGCAGTTGAGTAACTAATTCCTTTTCATTTTACAGGAATTAGGTACCCCTCACTTTTGAAAATCCCACTGCACACCTACATTGGTGTTTAGGTATTCTTAAAATTTTACCTTCAACTTAAGAAAACTTGACAATTCAAACACACAAAACAAAAATATAATGGTCATGACTATGATTTTCACAGCACAGCATTAAACACATGGTACCTACACACACACAAAATGTTTCTAAGACTACTTATGTTAATATGTAAGCTATAAAGTTCACATACCCTCTGCTTCATCCAAATTTATTTTCTGACATTTTTTTTTCCCAATCTTTGCAATAGAGTCTTCTCTCTTTGACAGCCGGACTTCCCTAGCATTTTTTCCATTTTCGCCTTTCATTTTGATAGAATTAGACTTTCCTAGAGTTCTTCCCTCTCCCTGCATTAGAAGGAAAGTTAAGGTACTTCTTACATACAGGCTCTATCATTGTATACATAATATGGCCGAAAGGAATGAGGAAAGTTATTTTGGAAACATATTTCTCTAACACCACAACAAATGCTTTAGTTTAGTCTTGATTATGGCAAAGAACATTTGCCATAGCAGTTCCCAAAAATGTAGAAATAAGTATCATATTTTTTACTCTGAAAAAAATTCATGTAACCAAAAGGGGCCTTTGAACTACAGAGTAGCTCAGTCATTTTCAAACATAGATAAGCCAATGAGACACAAAACAACAAACACAACACAGTGAAAAAGTTCACTGATTCATCACGAAGACAAAGTTCTTCACAAATAAATGCTGTTGACACTGGAAAAATATCAGACAGATTACAGCTATATTCAATCTAGTTACATAATTTGGCCGATTCAAAATCATGTGTGAATGCAGCCTTTGATATAGAATTCTAGAAGGAAACAGAAGATGATCTAATGGAGAAAAATCGTTGCAGAAGACTTACAGTAGATCCTTGACTTCTTGAAGATACAGTTGCAGTCTGTTTTACTAATACTCCTCTTTGTTTCTCTGTAAACATTGAACATAAATATACCTTCTATAACTACCGATTTGTAACTCCCCAAAGAAGCAAGATTGAAGGAACAATGACGGACACAACAGATTTTTGCTTTAAAATTGCTCTAATGTGTACTCAGAAAATGAAGAGTAAGCACAGTTGATAACCCTGATACTTTTCAGTAAAAACCTACCAGAATCTCCCTCCCATCTTCAGATTTTCCTCACATTGACATTACTCTTAAAGTTAAAAGATACTGAAGTTTCACTTACATTACTAAGTTTTCAGTTGCTTTAGATCAAATAATCGTAAAACCCGGTAATTCAGTCTGCCATTCTCAAAATTATAATTTAAAAAAGAAAAAGAAAATCAGCAGAAAAGACCATTGAAAGGCTGTGTTGAATCTTTTCCATCCTGTTTCACGCATCAATTATTTTGTGGACACTGCTGTATCCTCTTTGCCATCTTCTAAGTAACCAAAAGGCTTCATCAAATTAAATCTGCCTACAGCAAATATAGTAACATAGAATCATAGCCCTCTTTCACTGGTACATTGCCACAGAACCAACCCACTGCCAGAATGATCCTCTATGATTTAGGCTTTTACAGCTGCTGGCAGCACACGGGATTTAGGCTTTACTTGTAATCTTTAAACTAATTAACTGTGAGAGTATTTAGATAGAAAACTTTTTTCAAAAAAACAATTGGTTCTGTTGGTTAGAAAAATGACAAATCTGATTCTCCTCAATAAATACCTCCATCTTTATAATCCCAGTTCTTCCTCAAAGAGGATCTCTGCTTTAAGTCTATTTAATTTAACCATATCTAATTTAGTTCCTGAAAATAAGTGTTCAATATCTCTAAAAAGGTCTCTTAATGAAACCAAACCTTTACTCTCAAGGCTGCTTACATAATCTAGAGTGTTAATTGTGCCAAGAGATTGTCAACTGTTTAGCTGGTAAATTTTTATTTTTCTAATTATGTTGCCTAGGGTAATCATGAGTTTTATCCTTTTTGGTGTTATTTTCAGAAATCGTCACTTAAAACAGGAGAAGTAGGCTCTGCTACTTAGAAGGATATTATGATAGCAGCACATATAGCTGCTGTACAAGAATGCCCCTTACTGAGTAATTGCCAAAAGCACAGAAGATATCCGACACTTTATTCTCATTATTATTACTGGGTACTATGTTCCTAAGTCTGTGTGTGGATCTGTGGCTGAGTGCAAAACAAAAATTCAAATATTACTACTGCAAAATTACTTACAGCAACAGTAAAAGTACTTGCTATCACAGAATTAAATTAATCTTCAGTCTTCAGAAACTGCACTGCTTTTTAGTTAAAAAAAAATACATGCCACATGTGATATATCTAAATTTAATCACATTTACCTCACCTTCACATCAACAGGAAAAACTAACCACAATCAGGGTTTATAAAACTGACTTGGAACCATAAACAAAAGCTTTTATACAAACTTACCTCTACCCTTTGATGGTTCTTTTTCATCTAGAACAACCCGTTGACCATCCAGATTAGATATAGGGAGACCAAGATCAAGTGGTTCCTGCTCACCACTCTAAAGTCGGATCACAGTTTGTATGTAATAGAGAAAAAGCTGTTTTCAGAACAAATTTATGCAGTCTGACATTTTTGAAAGAAAACGAGCAAAACATTTTTATGCTTCAGAGCAGCTTCAATACATCCTTCTACCATTCTAAAAATGTTTATTCCAGTGGTGTAAAACTACCTTGATTTCCATGAGTGTAACCCTGTTCTGTGAGAAGAATGGTATTTGGGGGAAAAAAAGATACACGGAGAAAAAAAAATCATCCAATTTGTAAGTGTTCTCAAATACTCTAGCACCATTAGTGTGTATATTCAGCAAATCATGTTTTTCAGAGGATGTTTAAGATTATCTTTTATTCTAAATTGATTGTAATTCACTACTTTTTTAATTTCATCAAATGAAGTTACCTTTATACCAACATGCTTTTCAGTTATCTTAAAAACTGGGACTGGTTCAGCTAAGACAGTATACAGAAATACCACAAAATTAACTTTACATTCCTAGGTAATCCAGGATAATAGAAAAGAGAACATGCTAGCCAAGAGTTCAGTACTAGAGATGTTGAATCAGTCTGCTTTCACAAAAAACTTCTGCAAGAGGATTTGTGGCAACTTTCATGATTTCCAGAATAATAGAACAAAAGCTTTAATCCAACCAACTTTCCCTGGCTAATAATGGGAGTTGAGCTCTGGAAGAAGCAAAGTTCAGGCTTGCTTATTTAGGATGTTGGATTTATTCTGAAGAGAATATAAAACAGACGTAGACTAAATATTTGAGGTAACTACTATTAAGCATAATGGTTATAAGTATGATGCATTTTATCTCAAAACATAGCTATAGATATTTAAATGCCTAATTCTCAAGAGAGGAATCATTTTAAGCACAATCATATGATCTTCTCCAGACAGAAAATATTGTTGCCTGAATTACATCAAAGAATACTTACTAGTCTTGCCACAAGTTCATTAAGATTTAAACCATATTTTGCAACCACAGGCCTTAAGACCTCTGTTACTGGTTTGGTGGGTTTCGCCTTCAGACCAACTGAGCGATTGATAGGAACAAGGTCCAGCCTGAAACACAGCAATTGTAACATTAAGTGTGAAATATTCCAGTAAATTAAGTGAACAGAGACATGAGAAATCCAATCTACAGCAAATTTATACCAATTTACAGCTAGTAACTAGCTGGAACTGCAGTAGCATGAATCTATGCTAAACTGAAGTGACAAAGAATTTATTATTTTATTTTTATTTCTTTATTATTGTATTGAACTCATTATTACTTATATTTAACACAAATATTGTACTGTTTCACTTGCCAGAGCTGAGCGACAGCCTGAGCCAGTCTATTTCAAACCAAGGAAAAGCATTCCACAGCCCTTCCATATTTACAGGGAGATTACTCTGACCAGTTTGGTCCAGGAGTCCTTCCAAAGTGACTCATGGCTGGACTATAGACTTGAATGCAAGAAAAATATTTCTTCTCAGTTCCACAAGAGAGACTCACAACTTCTTATGCAATTACATGAGATGCATTTGGACAAGTATTTTAATTTTTAAGCAGAATAACAAACACAGTGGAATTCCAGATGATGCTGCTTCTTTAGGGTTGGTGCCACCGTATGATGAAATACTGGTATAAGAGAAACTTATATACCAAGGTTGAAAAAGTAATTAACTTAGAATTTACAGGTTAAACACAGCTCTCTTCAGAGCCTATTTTACAATCTTGCATTATTAAAACAGCAAAAGACAAATGAAATACAAAAATTTAAAAAAAAAAATTAAACCCAAACAACTAATTCATTAGCATCTATTTTCCTGCACAAAGCTGTGCCGAGCTTTGTTTTGGTTTTGTTGTTTTTTTAGGTTTTTTTAATGCTCTTCATCTGTGCCCTGAATCCTCCATAAGCCCCATTTGATTGTAATGGTACTATAGTATGAAATCAAGGACAAGCTTATTACTAACAAAACAATCAGAAGAAATGTACATCATCATCAGATATTACTATTATCAGTAATTCTGTCAATCACAATTAAATACAAACTCATGTTTTATCTCACAAAAATTACTTAAATACAAGATGTTTAGTCATGTTGACTTTTCTCTTCCACAAGAAGCCTGAATAACAAACTTTGTCTTTCATATTTTCTCTGAATTCGACAGTTACTAAATTGAAATGATCCATTTTAATCATTAGCTGGTAATTGATACAGAAGTGGCAAACACTGAGGTAACTAAGTATAGACACATAGTATTTCTCCTTTGTCTGAAAATGTTCCAAATATTTGACTGTATTTGCTTACATAGCATCTACCCAGAGAAGGAAATAATGTAGAACATTTCTACATTTTAATTATCACACAAATAACATATGTTACTGCCTACTTAAAGTTCCTTTTTAACTTGGAGACTCAACAAGCTCACACCTAATAAAAGACTGCTCAATCTCAATTTCAAAATTGAATATGCTATGCCGTATTTATTAACCTGAAGTACCTTTAAATAGAAACTAGCCCAGCTTCCTAAGGCAAAGTAATGTAGAACCAAAATAAGGAATGCCTGACAAAATAAAGTTTAATCACTTCAAAAGTCCAGGCCAATAATGTAATACATCTTACTTCAATACTTTTTCCTGAAATAATTATTACAGGAGTTTTCATTGCATTAGTTTGGATTCATCTTGTAAAAAAATACAAACGTTATTTGGAAAAAAACAAACACTATCAAATATATTACATAAAACTAAATATAACATGTACTGCATTATATTATATCCATACTACTAATCTAACATTGACTTGTTTATAATTCAGGGTTCATCAGATGAATTTATACAATTAGTCTTACTATAATTTTCCAGGTGGGCATATAATTACAGATATAACTGAATGGGAACATGTCACCAACAAATATATCAATTTAATTTTAAGACTAGGAGACTCACAGTTCAATTTCCTTATCTTTCTTGTGCTACTCCAATCTACTAAGCATCTTTCTTTCTGTTGTGGAAGGTCCCTCTCAACCCACAGATCTGTCCAATGCTTTCACAGCTGCCTCAGCTTGAGCATTTTGACATCATAATAATATTGCAATGTCCCTAAACTGGAACACTGGCATCAAAATCCCACTTGTATCCTAAAAGCAATCCAGAAAGCCCCCTCCTGCAGCTACACAGCTCCTGTTTCACTGCACAGGTAACTGGCAACATATCCTTTACTGCACTTACAAAAAGTAAAATGGAAAACAGGGTGGGAAAGGCCAGAGGAAGACATTATTTTTGACTCTTACCGAAATAAAGTGCGTTTTTCTAAGCGCAGGTCCCGAGACTCCAGGATACTGCTGTCTTGGTGCAATACCAGGGGCTACAGAAAACATCAGGGACAAAAGAAGAGAGAGCAAAATAATTTTAAAAAATGCAAAAGGAGCAGCTTTGTGGTTAATTTTTTTAAGATAACTCAGAATATTAGTAATAGGTTGCAAGCATTCTAGTGACTGTTCCTTTACAATATGGAACATGATTAAAAGGTGTTTTGTTTCGGCTAGGTGTGAAACAATCATCAAAACTCAGTTTCACTAGAGTCAGCAGGTATTCAGGAACTTAATTTTATAAAACAATCCTAGACTCTTCAACTTACATAAATTACATAGGAGGATGCAGTAGAAAATATGGCCAGCTAACAGTCTTTATAAGCTTTAAAAGAAAAAGCACATAACTATGAACATGCATTGATTTTTGTCATCGTAATCATCTAGATGGATCAAAAGCAGGAATTTAAGAGAATAAGTACTTTGTGTCCACAGCTTCTCTTTGAATTGGAGCTATTTCTGTTGGACTAAGAGCCATCACACAAACACACTGCACCATCCACTCAGATTGTTGTCTTGGAAATTTTCCTCAATATTAAAACCTGCACCTCATTTCTAGCATTAATGCCCCCCATTTATTTTTGAACTGAATGTCACTATGTTTTTGGGCTTTAATGCAGTAACATCTACTACCAGACATCTGTTTTCTTTGTGGATAATTCAATTCTCCTTCAATTAACCAGCACTGCCAATGTAAAGTATGGGCAGAACCAGGAGATACATGTCAGTATGGAGAGAACATAACTCCTTATCTGTAGAATGGGGACCAAAACACTTCCAAAAAAAACCCAGGAATATGCAGTACCTTATCACCTCCAACTAGAAACAGGTCCACTGCAGCTATGTTGATGCCATGTTTCTCACAGACTCCAGAGAGCACCTCTTTGATGGAGAACCCAGATTTCACAGCCATTTTGCTCGATGAACCATCTGGGAGATTTACACAGCAGTATTTGGGGGATTTGTCTTTATCTGGTACAAATGCAGGCAACCTTGAGGTTTCAGACTTGAAAGGAAAAAGAAAGGTCAGTGCCCAATGGGAAAATCAGGACTGGGTATAAACTTTCAGAGTTAGCATGGATCAAACCAAGCCAAGAACCATTCTTTCTACCATGCTCTAGAAACCCTTCCAAACACCACAAATATCAGATAAATTTAAATCCTGGAGGGAAAAATTTACATAAAGTTCACAACACTGCACAAATCTAAATTTATTTCAAAAACAGATGAAGTTTTACACACTGAGTGTGTAAAACAGTTGCCAGATTTACTGAAGAACTCCTACATAAAAAGTGTAAAAGTCAATAAAATCTTATAAAGCATCCAAATAGTTAAATGTCTGTGCTCAATAATATCCTGCTGATGTAAAAATTACCATTGGCACCCTATGAATCAACATCTACATGAAGAGGAATGCCTTTAAACATCAGGTTCCTCAATCTTTCCTCTCAAAATTTCCTCTTCTTTCAACATAATATAAATTCTATGCACAAATACACCACAGAGAAATTGAAAATTTAAAATTATTTTCTTCATGACCATTAATTGTTTTTATTAAAGGTAACTAAAACTACAATGTTATGGGCTAGGCACTCACCATTATTCCAGAGTAACAGTAGAATAGTAATACTACTACTAAATATCAAAAAGACCTTGAAAATTTAACAAAAAACTCATAACTTAAAAGGACACTAAAAATATTGGTTTTGACAGCCTTTCAGGGTACTCATCATGTTTTTTCTCTTTTCTTTAACTTGGTGCTTCTCATTCAAAACACAGTAACTTTCTGACTTAAATCAGGTGGGAGTGGGAGAAATGAGGGGTTGTTGCTTTAGGGAGGCTTTGCATTTTCTATTTTTTAAGACGAGTTTTCTGCAACAGAAATAAACATGACTTCACCATGCTTGTGTCCCTCATCAATATTTTTAGCATAGATAAAACTAAACAGTTATTAGTTAATGGTTAATTACACAGAATCTAGTCTATTAGAGGGAAATCTAAAGCATAAAAAACTTTAAAATATCATTTTTTTAGATTACTCTTCCACGTCAACACGGATAAAACAAAGCATTACATCTATGTTTTATTAATACTGTTTTAATTTTGCACCTCACTAGTTTTACACTGTGAAGGTAGAACTTGATGATTAAAAATCACAGGGTCTTCACTTAGTAATTTCTTAGCATGACAAAGTGTTTGAAACAAACTTCTCAGGTTTTTAAGAGCAGGTTAAGTCATAAAGACAAGAACACACAACTTTAAAAGAAACAGAAAGAAGAAGAATAACAGACACTGGCACAACAAAAAATCAAGCTAATGCACCTTGCATTCCCCTTATTGCATAGGCCAAGAAGAGGGAAAGCTTTAACTTGTGGTTGTTCAAAACAGATTCTAAAATAAACTGTTTTTAAAGAGCTACAGTCTTTAAAAGGGAAACTTTACTCTGGTAGTTCACTGGTGCCCAATGTTAAGACAGACAAGATGCAAAGCATATCCAGGGACAGAATAAGAAGTAAGATATTATACAACCTCTATTGCATTTCTAGCGCTCTAAAATTGCCTAATATTTCATCTTGTGTTCCAGCTGTATCACTTAAAAAACCCTTTCCCAAGGCATTACATCAAACAAGCTGAATCCCACTATTTAGAAAATCAGTAATTCCCTGATTTATCTGCTCCCCACTGGTTCATTAGTAAGAGGCAGCATTACCAAGTCGAGACTAGCAGTGGATGACATGGAGCCTTGTGATTCCCGTCTGTATGACAATCCATTGGACTGAAAAGACTCTGTTTGTGCAAAAGAATCACCAATCAGTAAAATAATTTTATTATTTATTATAATACAGAAAACTATTTCAAATATTAGCTTGTTGGGTCGCAAGTTTTTCTTTTTTCATTAAAAGGAAAGAAACCACCAAATCTTCACACAGTGCACAGAAGCATGGAGAACAAAACAACTTTTGGTCAAGAGTTTCTTGGTTATGTAACCCTTGAATAAACCCACTTGTTTTTATATTAAAAAAGAAAAAATAATCTCTTTTAAAAAATAGCTTTGTTAATTAGATTTAACAAGATTTCAATATTTCATCTTAAAAATTATTCTACCTCTTCAGATACTCTCAGGGGAGATAAATATTTTTGAAAGTATGGTGTTAGAACACTAAAATATAAGACAAATACTAGTCACATTAAGAAGGTTATGTCTATGATCTCAGCAAATGCCTCTGATGTCTTTTCACATATTAATATCTAAAAACATTCAAATTATCCATATGATCAAAGGTATCTCGTGGGTCTGGGCATTTACCAGAAGCAAAAACTACAGTATCAAATATGGACCGAATTTGGTGCTTTGCTGGAATTTCTTCATTATTTTTAACTCAACTCAAGAATAATTTACTGCAAAACTTTCATTTCCTCTAGAGGCCACGTACAAGTGCTTTCATAAGGGAACTCTTCCTTAAACTCTCAAACACAATTAAGTAACAAAACAGCAGGTTACAAGGGCTTTCACACCTCTGACTCTCCTTTTTTCATTTTAGTCAGGGAAGGTGAAAACAGATGGTGACTGTTCAAAAGTGAAAATACCTGTGTGTTACTGATAAAAAAAAAGAAAAGTAGGATAATGCAGATGGAGGAATTTTTAAATAGCTGTAACTATAGCACTGTTTGCTTTACTGCTCCTAGACTTTTCTATAAAGATTTGAAATTATCTTTCTATAAAAATAGTAGCTCTCTGCTTGAAAAAGCAATTACCAGCACACAGAAAGGCAGAATATGCCAAAAAGTAGAAAAAAAAAGTCTTGTGGAAGTCAGTAAAAAAAAATTTAAATATTGTCATATTTTCATCTATTTACTTGCACATCTTCTACAAAATTGCAACAATACCAGCCATGCTATGGCCTTATGGCTTGTCAGTTCTTTTCCTCTGTCACTCCCAAGAATGCACTTGGATAGCAACTAATCATGGTGAGATTACTCATATCTATTGCTGAAACAACCTTGAAACAAAGTGGAGGGTGATACTCACCGTTTGGATAATCACCATTTTCTCTTCTCTTCTGTGATTTCCCCAAACTCTTACTTCTTGACCATGAGAAGAATGTTCCCCTTTTTTTCTTCTCAGTGTCCTCCTCTCCTGACTCTTCATTTAAAGATCTTCCTGACTTTGACTTACCACTTAGCTATCATCAAAATACAATTAAATCACTGGTTGGATCACAGTTGTGAGTATATTGTCTAAAATAAACCTTCCCACACTTCTTCCTAAAACAAGAGTGTGATGGCCAGGTTAGCAGCCTTCTTTACCCCACGCACAAGTGTCTGTGCCAGCATCCCTCTCCCTAGCAAACAAAAAAACCCAAAAAAACTTCACCAATGGCAACAAAAAGAAATAGAGAGATGGAAATGTGTTACTTGGTAGGGAGTACAGAACAGTAGCTGGAAATGAGCCATGGAGAGCTCCAGCAAATATGAAAGAACTGTCCCCAGCTCAACAGTAATGCCCAAGCTAATGTGGAAAGGCCATTTGCCTTTTTTAAAACACTGAGTTTCATTTTGGTATTTTTCCTAGGCTAGGTTTGAACATGAACAGCTTTCAAAGACAATGACAAAGTACTGTTTAACATTTACAAGTAAAATCAAGTATTTATTAGAGTTGAAGAATACAAATGTCAGGAATGTTTGATATTAAACTAAACTTGCTTTTAACAAGCTAGTATTCTTGTTAGATTATTAGAATATTCCTTGAAATGCTACTTTTTAAAGGTTCCTAGTTATAAGAATTCATAATGGCAGATGGGGTAATCTGTAGTGATTGACATGAAAAATGAAAAGTTATAATTTACCCATACAGTTATGTAATGCAATGGTGGTATTATCTACAAGAAGAAAGAATAAACCCTAAATAATGTCAGGGGATTAGTCAGTAAGACTACTGGTCTAATTTTTAAGCAACTGTACTTATTTAACACAGAATTATCTTAATTTAGTAGGAGCTAAGAAATTAAAAAACTACCCTCTGCAAAAATGAGTTAGTTTAGGTTAAGCCTTCTCCAAAACTTCTGATAAAATGTCTCAGCAAAGGTTAAATTATCTCACCTTAATTCCCATATTCAACCAAAACAAACTTCTGAACTGGTGCATTAACAAAATAACCCTTACTTTTTATTTCTTCACATACTAAATTTTAATGAAGATTTAAACTTATATTCAGAAATTAAATATCTAGAAAACTGATTCAAAGGCAAGGATAAAAAAAAATAAGTATATTCCTGAGTACAAAAAATTCTGCAATTTTATTTGCCAGCATCTCTAACCACACATTTTATCTTATACATTATCTTTGATTTTCTCAAGAACTTGAAAAACATTATTGAAAAACATGGTTTTGAGATAAGAACAATGCAAAGGTCACCTTTTTTGGTGTTGACATGTTGGACTTCTCTGAACTGACGCTGTGTTTCGAAGTGGGGCTGCTGGGAACACGCTGAGGATCAGGAAGAGGACGTCCTTCCACTTCAGCTAAGATGCATTCTTGGTAAAGGGGGGATTTGAGGAAGCGAGTATAGCTATCAAACTTCATCAAGTTAAATATCTGAAATTACATCACAATGGATAATGGTTACATACATTCAAGTAACACAGCAAGAAAATGAAGCTACTTTGCAACAGGAAACTCCCACAAAATTTAGGACATCAGGCTGTAAACAGCAGAGGTATGACATTGTTTAGACCTGGCTAAATATACTACACCCATTTTAAAGTGAAACATAATTTGATCTATTCCCTTATTACAGGTTCAGAAAGTCATGATTTGTGCAAAGTGTAAGCTGAGATGCTGCAGAATGTTGACACCACCATCCTCTTTTACTGCGTTGATGCCATTCTATGTGGAGCAGTAGCAAGCTGGTAATTTGAAACATTTTAAAGGTTGTTACACTAACACTGTATGTGACAGGATTAAGTTATACAAGTGTGTTTTAAGGTAGCTGTGAACAAGAAAAGTTTATGTTCTAAAACACACAAATATGATATAATCACAATATAGAGTAATACACAATGATGCAAGATACACAAAGTTAACTGCTGATGTGACGAGAAGCTGAGAGTCCTTTACAACATATATAATGTTCACAGAATCAGAGAAACATTTAGGCTGGAAAAGAACTCTAAGATCATCATGTCCAGCCATTAACAGAACAGACAAGAGTTAACAGTAAACCATGGACTTGTGCCCAATGATAAGGAAAAAACCCATCAGTATCTCTGGACAATTCAATAATTAAGGTGCTGTAAATCTTGAAAGAGAACAGTTTACATTAAATGACCAACACTTATCTTTAACCACAGAGGAAGAAACCAGCTCTATACCAGGCCTGGAACAAATATCTGAGGCTGATTTAACCAAAGCTAAATTTATGAAAGTGAAAAAGAGCTTTTTCTTAAATGCTAAATAATATTTAAATTTTTTGTTCCATTTTTTTGCAAACATGCTGTTTCAAGTGAATCCATACTTTTAGCTCTGTATCTTCTCCTGTGATTCAGCTGATCTGAAAAAACAGTATGAATGTCTACTTCTTTGGACATGACAAATTGCCCACAAAGGAAGGTATGCACCACGCAGCAGGTTACGGCATTCCCAGAGGATAAAGGGAAGTCCATCACTGACAAAAGTGGCCCATTTGCAGATGAAAACCATGCTTCAGATTGTGCAGACACAGCCTTCTCAATAGGCTTTCACCCGAAATTTATCTTGTAAACAGCAAGATAGAGCAGAGAGAACTTGATCCTGCAGAGCCACAGAAACCTAGCTCAAACTGAACACCAACTTCCATGTTTTTGACTTTCCCCTCAGTATATTTCCATTCCTGATTAGGTGCTGCCTGCCATCTTTGTTGGGCCTTCCAATGCACTGTTTTCCACATGTTAAGCTATGGAAAAATAC
The DNA here is from genome assembly GCA_013401135.1 of Cettia cetti. Taxonomy (NCBI): domain Eukaryota; kingdom Metazoa; phylum Chordata; class Aves; order Passeriformes; family Sylviidae; genus Cettia; species Cettia cetti. Next base: position 33,332 of record VZUI01057898.1, read on the forward strand.
TTCCAGCTTTGACAGTCTGCAAATTAAACATACTTAATACAGCAAAAAAAATTACAACCTTTTAACTTCATTGGACAGCATCATGAGAACATAACCAATTTACCTTGAGCTGATTATCATCTGCCCTATGTTTCTAGCCTCATCCATGATTTCCTATATTTAGCATCATTATCATATTTACATATTTTAATGATTTCTGCTTATTTGGAAAAGGCTAGCAGATGCTAGTTCTTGTTCTAACAAATGAGAAACATATTTTAAAAGCATAATTTGAAGTTTTCATATAAACAAGAGTAGAAAAACATATCCATTATCAACTCTACATGCTGTTATTCTTATTTTAGTATGTTCAAGTGACCTACACTGTCCTCCATCCAGAAACACTGAAAATGCTTGTTCTTACTCAATTTACAAAAAGGAACAACATCCTGACTAGGTACTTTGGCTGCACCCACACTGCCATTACATACTCTAACAACAAGATCATGGACAAATTTGTCACAACATGGACAGAAAGCAACTTCCACGGGTATTCCCAACAGGCAGTGCTTGAGAGAGAACAGCTTGGAAGTGTTTCCATGCACTTTCCCACACACTTCTGCAACTCCTCTGCAGCCCTACAGCAACACTCTGTACTCCCCAGCACCACACTCATCCAACAACCACACAGAGCAGCACCCTTGCACTCTGTGGCCAGTGTTCAAATCTGAAAGATCTTGTGAAAGACCACAAATGCAGAGCTTTCACTTTATTGAGGCTGTGTCACCACCATGAGCTGAATTTAGGGAGGCTGTGGGTGCATTGCAGAAACTACACAACGCACAGCTGTGTGTTCTCAAGGTGGTGCCATCCACCAAGACCACAAACTGACCTGCAGAACCACTCACTGAAGCCAAGAAATTAAGGGCCACCAAGCAGCTGATTCCCTAGAACTGACCTCAGCCAGGCAACACACCACCAGCACCTCAGGCAAGCTCCAAGGCCACATCCTTCAGCAGAAGTTACTCTCATCCTGCTTCACTTCATTTTTCAGTGAAAGGAGCAGGTCTGACTGAGGGATCTGACTGAGGCACTGACAATTTGAGATAAGCAGGTCAGGTACAGACAGGCCTTGTGGCTGGGACTGGACCCACAGCAGGACTTCTCATGAGCATTTCCTCCTGCATTATGAGCCCTCCAACTAAGGGTAGAGCATTTTCAAAGGCACAAAACCTGCATCAACCCTGACTCATCAGGATTGTACTCCAGCAAACAAACGGGAGAGGACAGGGAGGAATTCAGGCATAGTCTCCACAACACCAGGATGACAAATGCATGAAAAAATCTCTGGGAAGGTGGTGACTGGTAATTCCCGCAGAAGGCTCAGGCTTGGGAGGTGCATAAGGAGTAGCTATAATGCTGGAAACTACCAGACCAGCAGTCAGACCTACCTTTCTATCTCCACTTTGCAGGAAGATGACACTATACCCAACTGCTCAGATTGCCCAAAAGCATGTGGTCTGGGATTGTGTCCTAAGATTTTGACCTGGTTCATTAAAGCTACAGCCCTGATTTCAAAATAATGGTATCAAAATTACTCCTACTAATAAACTGGTAGGGTGGAAGAGTTACCAAAGAGATAACTTAGGAAAAAAAAAACCCTAGAAATTTAAATTCTACAGGAAATGCAAAGTGTATCCTGTTGTTGCATAACTGTTCTGATTATCAAAAATTATTTAAAATACATCCACTTCAGAGGTCTTCAGACTCCAACAGTTTTAAAATCTCTTTGTCTGACTGTAGTATTAAAGCATAAGAGAAGAACTTTAATACAATTGACATCTTAAAAACCAAAATTAGACACTATTTGTGTACACAACTCTCCACTAAAGAAAAGAAAAGCAGCCATATGCAAACACTCTATGCAATGGTGCTGCAACACATGGAATTATTTACTTGCACTAAACCCTCATTTCAATAATAGTACTTCTCAGATTATTTTTTAGTTAAATGACAATTTTCTCTACATGTAACAGAAAAACAGTTAAGCAGCCTTTTTTCTATTCTTCTAACAGAGCCAAAAAATACAGCATGTAAAACTATTTCTACAAATTATAGAGGAAAAAATAACAGACATAAACATAAAGCATTCATGGTTACTAAGGTTACCTGAAGTTGCTGTTCCTTGAACATATCGGGGTGGGGAGAATTGAGAATATCATCTGCCAGCTGTGCCTGGCTGTCAATATTAACTGGGGTTGTAGCTTTGCTACACAAGAACTTACTGAAGATCTCCCGAGCCCTGTAAGAAAGCTACAGAAAAGAAATGCTAAATATATGGTGGTTTTAAAACCATACTTCTAGTTAGGCATTTCTTACACTAATACAGTCCACCCAAAAATAGATGGCCACTCCTGAATCTTTTATATATGTATTTTTCATATATCAGCTTTTGCCAGTTTTAGGTACATATATATGGTTTTTCTTTAAGATTACAAATATTCATCAAATATTTCTTAAACAGTAAAAGTTGTTCTCCAAATAAAAATTAAAATAATCAAGCAGCGAAGCACAGCAGATATTTTTTAAAAGGGAGAGTAGATTTTTTTAGATTTCAGACCTTTTACATAACAGTTACTGTTTAAATACATCCTCTAAGATTCAATTTCTAGAAGTGAGAAAAAGGTAAGTATATATATGAATATTTACAGTCAAAACCACTCATTTTTAACTTGTTTACTTTGAAACACCCACATCACAAAAATAATGAAAAACCCACCAAGCTAAGCCCACAGCCCTTAAGGGTGGTGTTCAGAAAATACATTGTTTGAAGACAGAAGAAAGTAGAAGAAAAAAACCTCATTAGTAGACAAAAGTGTTAAGATAGACTTGGAAGATGAAACTGTTTCCACCACATAAACCTGACCAGATTTGGCTGCGGTATAGACAGAAGTGTTGCCAACTTGTACAAAGTTCAAAATTCACCCAAGCTGCCTGACCAATGTAGGATTCCCTCAAAAGGATGGGATGGAGATTCTCATAATTTGTGAGCAATCATGAGAGCAGCAGATAATCCAAGTTATTTAGAAACACAGTCTTGGTTGGCAGAGGCAGTCTAAGAGTCTAAGAGGCCTTACATACCTCTTTAACTTGCTCTGACTTCCGTGCACTGCTGGCCATTCCCAACATCCAGGATACCTTACCTCATACAGAGCTCTGCACTTTGCTGCAGTTTAAACATATCCAACATCTTAAATTTAGGTCATCCCACCCTATTTTAGTGATGTCACAGTACACAGACCAAGCACAGCTCCATTAATTTCAATCATCTTGAAGGAGTAGTAATTTTTGAAGAAGCAACACAAGGTACTGAAAATACAACACTGAGTTACCTCTTTTTTATCATGTGCAGGTACATGGTTAAAATATTCACAGGCCTGCCAAAATAAAATATTTTCTTCGCTAAATTCTTTCCGTAGAAACTCCTAGAGGAAAAAAAAAGGAAATAAATAAATGTCTCAAAGAAAAGTTACTTGCCAGCTTAAACAACATATTTATAATGCTTGAAAAGTTTGCATAAAACTAAGTTTCAACAGTCCAGTTTTCTTCTAAAGTAAAAATCAATGTATGTCCAATACATACCTGATGCCCCCCCTCTTTCTCATGTCTTTTTAAATGTATATAACTGAGAAGAATACATCAAGTTACAATCAAATCATTTGCAAGTACAAAGTTTGAAATGTCATGATAAGTAGTGCATAAACTGGTGAATAAATTTTAATAAAAATTTAAATAGTTTAGAAACTAGATTTAAAGGTGACATTGTAAACTGTCTTTAATTGCAGTTTTACTGATGTAACAGAGTAGATTTTTTTCAAGAAGTGCCCATAATCAATTCTGGATTCATTACAGTGTCTTTTTGTATGACATGGCAACTATAAAAGAAAAATGTTCTTTTATCACTGTTCACTGCACTCAGTGTGGTTACATGGCTTCTTTTTGGAAAATATTTATTGAGGGGAAAAAAACCCAAAAACAACTCCCAGTACAACACACAATAATCAGGACATTTATATTACAGCATCATAAAGTTCAAATGAACACTGGTATTTTCAGTTGGAAAACTCTACAAGCACAAACTGTCCCATATTCAAATCTGTACAATGCAACATTCTCTCAGCATCCTAAAAGCAATTTAACCATCAGGGGAAAAATAAAGATATTTTAAAAAATGGGTCATATGGGGATCAGTGAAACTTCCTTATCATACAAAGCAGCCTTAGAAAGCTATGTAAGAAGAATCTCCACAGAAATAAACTTATTTATGCCTTTCAGATTTACATAGAGTTTAGGGAGTCCAGCTGTAAGAAAGTAAACGAGATAAACTACAATACATGCCCAAGTTCTTCAGATATATAAGCTGAGACACCAAATGCACAAAAGACAACCCAGAGAGTAGCCAGGAAAACATTTCTGCACTTTACATGTAATTACATATTGAAAGAGAATCAAATGAGTGAGCAAGAACCGGAACACAACTGCCTACTTCCCCCTTGGCACATTCCCTGTGAACCTAGAGCCCATCTCCCACTTGCTTCCTTGTGGCCACAGGATTTGGGCACAGCCAGGAGGGCTGAGTGGGCCCCAGCTGGAACATCAGGCAGCCAAGCAGTTGTCACCCGTGGCTGGGAAGCTGCAGAGGCTGGCCTGAACCCCTTGAGGGGGGAACCTGCAAACAGCTCTCTCACCTCCTGGCTGACTGCTCTAAGCAGCAGCTATTATGCAAAGTGTGGGTATTTGCAAAACATGCAAAATCTCTCCTTCTTAGAGAGTAATTCCTGCTCTGTGACAAGGCTGTCCTCAGGAAAGGCAGATGCTGGATGCCAAATGACTGAGACACTAGGGTTAATGAATTAAATGCTGATGCCTCCATGTTCCTGGATACTGGCAGCATTCTGTACCTGAACAGTGTTATGGTAACCAGGTTAATAAATCTAGGCAATGGCTCTGGACATCTCCTGGGCCCCAAGAAACGGGTGGTGCACACAATAAACTTTAACATTCCCTAATTGCTTTTTAAGTGGGCATTTCTTTAAGACATGCACTTTTGCAGTGTTTATAAAAAGATATTCTTCCAGAATATCTGAGGTTGGCTTTTGCTAAAATTAAGTGTACCTTTAACCTTTTAATCTGAAAATGTATTAAAATTATATTAGCTACTTTTTAAATGTATAATGTAAGTTTTTAAGTATCATAGCAGCTAAAAATTTAATGCAGAAATTTCCTAAGTGTACACAAGTTCACTGAAGCTTTACAAGTAATTACAACTAAGCCAACTGAACTTTCAGTAGCAACCCCATGACCTATATCATTTTTCAGATGGACTCTAACAATCAGATCAGAATTGTAATTTTTCTTCCAGCCTGACAAGAAGTCTCAGTATGAAAGCAGAAATGTTATTAATTCTCATACTGCTCTGCTAAAACAAGGAACATAATATCCAGAATGTATTATTTTGCTTTCCTTTTCTCTGTTTCCACAAACAGATGTTCACTGGGTTTTGGGTTCCCCCACCAGTTAACATGGAAGCCTGTTTATTAACCATTGTGATCTCTTAATACTTTTGAATCAAGCAAAAGTGTCTTTCTAAGTTACTGCAGATTCCAGTAATCTACCTCTCCTATACCACAGGTTTCCTCATATTCTGACTGTGAAAATTACTTGGGCAGCACAAACTATCCCTGTGTAACACACTCAGAATCAGAAACATACTCAGTGCAACAAAGCAAAAGTATACACCCTCAGTTTCCTTGTATGCAAAGTAGAGATGATGCTATTTACAGCTTCATAAATGTGCTATGCAGAACAGTATTTATGTATTGCAAAATATTTATGCTTTGCAAATACTCAGCATTACTTCTTCAAGTTGCAGTTTTCACCAGTGCTCTTAACTACCACAACTACTTTCAAAAATATTTAGAAAATACTTTCAAAAATATTTAGAAATACTTTCAAAAAGTATTTCTAAAAACCTTTTGCGGGAAAATAAGCCACTCTATCATGGAAAAAAAATCTTCTATGTGGCTTCCAACATTTCAGGAGATAAATGTGAATAATGACCCATTCTTAGGGAACTACCAAAAGTACTTCCTTCTTGTACAAAGGCTACAGATACAAAAAAAAATTTACAATATGGGGAAGCATTTTGAAAGTTCCCAGACAAAGCCAATTATAGCTTCCATTTTCACCTGAAACTTCTGCTGTGCAGAAATGTATGGCAATCTGAATATTACTGTGAGCTCTTACTCAACTGTGAACCTGTGTAAACTCAGAAAGATGCTCAGATAACAACAGAGCATGAATGAACTCCTGTCTCTTGTCCTGTGCAAGGAGAGAGTCAAGAATGGAAGAAAACAATGGAATACAGGAAAATTACTGCAGCAGTACCAGGTATTTTGAAAAACCTCTTATTGTCCCTCAAAACTCACCGAGAAGTATTTAACACCAACAGAATCCTGAAGAAGACGCTCAAAGGAAACAGCCCAGCTTGCAACTCTCCTTTCGCGCAGCCGCCGGCAGCTCTGCACGCTGGGAAGGCTGGCATTGCTGCTCAGGCTGTTCTCACTGATGCAGTCCTTCAACTCAGTGCTATTCAGCTCTGTTAACAAAGGAAATTAAATCTGTCAATAAAGTACTTTTACTCTTCAGTATTGTTTGTTTATCACACCTACTGCTCAAGCTCACAGTGGTGCAGACTTCTAAATATACCTCTTCATTTTTATTAGAAGCACCTGTATAGAAAAAAACACCCCAAACACCTCTCAAGTTTCTTCTGTTCCACTGCAAAGAAAATTAAATGAGTGTATTAACAAGCAGTCCCCTGACAGAAGCAAAATGGGCAGGCCTAAAACAAAATCTTTTTACTTGTTCCACAATATAAAATACATTTTGCTCTTTATATTTCTCACAGTATGGACTGTACTCCTTCATAAGATTATCCAAGGAAAGTTGACCTTCAAGAACCCATTGTTCACCAGAATGTGGTCAAAAACCTATTAGGTGATAGGAGACGGCAAAACTTCATATGCACTTCAATTGGTAGACAGGCAATCTGTGAAAATTTACATGGAAATACAAGATTCCCATTAATACTGAAAATTTAATAGAGGAGTAAATTGTGGAAAAGAAAATTAGGAAAATGAGCTAGTAAGAGATGCCTTCCTCATCCACAAGAAGTAAGAGACATCAAACCATAGATCCTCAATTGATTATAGTTTATTATGGGATCCCTTCCAGACTCCAGCCAACATATTGGAATAACCTAGAGACTCCAAGATTAGAAATTACCCGATTTTTTAGATCCTGAAAAAATAGAAGTGATTTTTTTTTATTCTGAGAAACAAATTAACAAGGACCCATGGAGAATTCAGGAAAACACAAAAAACCCCTTTGTATAGCAGCCTAACAGTTTCAAGTATTAACTCCAGGTCATCTTTGTCATGTCAGTAAACAAAATAAGCACACAAAAAATGTCAAAGTGACCATTTGTTCACAGAAGTAGAAAGGGGAAAGAAATGGCTGCTCTAAGAGAGGGAACTGCTTATAACAGGGCTCTCTTCACAGATTTGTCATTTTTCTTGCACACCCTTTTACAGGATGGTCCCTCCACCTCCCAGTGTACACAAATGTAAAACTGGTAATGCTGAACCCACAGCTACACACTTCAGAGAGGTGATGTAAGCTTTAATTCATTGTGGAGACACAACTAAAGCCTGGTTGCACATAGAGAGATGCCAAACTGAATGAGATTCTTTGATGAAGGGATGAAAAAATCACAGACATTCAATTATTTGAAAAATTTGCAGTAACAGATGTGAGAAAATAATACCCGGAAAATAAATAGATGGTATATTCAGCAATTTTATGTCAAATGGAAAAGCAAGTATGCAGCTCACTAGAGATGCAATCTGTTTGAGAAAACTAAATTCACAATCAGTCAGAAATGGACTGTGCTTCACAGGGACATTTTTATGATTTTCTTCAGTTAATCACTTAGACTAACTAAAGGAATGAGTAATTTCACCAAAAAACCCTACTTTATACAATGTCCCAAGGTGTCCTTTCATGTTAGAAGTATTTGAAAGCATTTTGCATTTCCAAACTTTATGTTACAAAACATTACTGTTCCTCCCTGGAAGTAAGAGCTTTGAAGAAATGCACTATTCAAAAACAGTTACAAGCATTGGAAAGGTTATAAAGATAGTTGTAAAGATAAGAAAAAAATATTTTAAGAGTCCTGAAATTTCATTTTTAAACATATTCTTAGCTCAGAAATATTCACTAAGATGTAACAGATGAGTTTCTGCAAGCAAAAGATATTTTTTAAGGCAAAACTAGCACAAATAAAACAAAGGTAGAGAATTAGATGAGGGAAGAACAAAATGTAACTCTGCATTTTCAACAATGATAATATTTAAGGACACTAGTAACAAATCACGTATATAAATAATTTTCTCTGCCTAATCATCATATTAATCAAAGCTAATTACAAACACTCAGCAAATACTGCCAAATTTTCTTACACAAATATTTATTCACTTTTTCCTTTAAAACATATGAAAGAGCATAACCAAGTCAACTGTTAACTTCATTAGAGAATACCTGTCACCACAGTGAAACTATTGTGAAAGAAGTTAATGTGAATCTAAAGGGAATGATATCTAAATTTATTATCTGAAATATTTTGCTTTAACTCTGCAGGTGGATATGTTCTATTTTACAGTCCAGGATATAAATAGACACCCACTACTTGATAGATCTGGAACAGTTTCAGATACTGCCTCACTCCTGGAGGGTTCAATCCCCAGCATTCTCCAGTGATGAGTGATGAAAACTTCCTTGATCCTTTCAGGCAAAGTCAGAAAGGCAAACTCATCCCACATACCAAACCCCTGAAACGTCCTTGGCTGACAGAGAGAAATTAGGGAACAGCCACACCAAGTGCCCAACTCTGGGTCCTGAAGTCACAGTGCCTTAGGACTCAGAAGGGATTGGGAAGTGGCAGGCACAGCAATCATCAGCCAGTCAGCATCACCTCCCTCCCAGTGGCAGACGTTCAATTGTTCAATTTTCCCATGGCAGCAGGGAAACCCAACTGCAATTACAGCCTCCAGTGTTTACACCAGTGGGTAACTGCTAACTACCTTTAATTGCTACCAGCTGCCTGCTCTCTCCAGCTCCTCAGAGTTACACTCCTCTAAACTGCACTGGGCTCTCCCTCTGATACACTCCCAACTCTGGAGATCCCACAAAAACAAATGAACCAAAATAAGACTCTTTGCACCAACCAAAGATCTACTGGCACAGGTCCTCCAATGTGTTAACACAGCATTAAGGAATTATTCATTCCCAGTAAACTGTCTCTGTTCTCGTAGATTTAATCTAGGTAATTCAGACTTTTCTCAAAAATAACTATTTTAATTTATACTTGACCCTGGGCACAGCTTTGGTTTCCCTTAATAAAAAGATGCAGTCAGTTCTGCTTTCAAAATCTGTAGAGCTTTCAACTGTGGTACCTGTCAAGCTGAAAACAACACAGAAAATATTGTTTGCCAGAAAAGGCTTGGCTATTCTAGTTTATTTTACCACCCAGATCATCAGTTGCAATTAAAACAGTTACAGCCTAGTGCAGATATACTACTTAGAACGGAGAAAAAGACGGAAGAAAAACCACCTCAAGACTCTAACATTAATACTCAATTCATCCAAATCACACTTAAATGAAGACTGTGTAAGGCATAACTCCTGCTCCACTCCTCTTGCAGAGGAATGTTTCCAATGTAAGACTCCAGCATCAGGTTTCCTGACTCTTACAGCTCATGCATTCCTAGGTACACACAGCCCACCTTGGAAAGCAGGAATGAAGAAACTTTCCAACTGGGTCATGTATTTCATCTAATAAGTCCTCTGTGATGACCATCAGAGGAAACTCAGAGCCCTGACTTCCATCTTCAAATGTTCTCACCATAGAGCTGTTGTGCAAAGTGGATTCCTCCTCCTCCTTGTAAAGTACTTTAAAAAAGAAAAGGAGCAATTGGGAATCTCAGGATGCCAGAGGAGTTTAATGTGAAAAATCTCCCAGCTCTGCATGGATGACATGAACTCCAGCAGTGCTGAGAAGTTCCCAAATGCCTGCCTTCCTTTGTCATCAGTGGTGGAAGCACCGACTTGCCTTGTATTACCTGGGAAAGGAGGCTCATTGCTCAAACATTTCAAACCCCAGGGATGTAACTTTAGTTTTGTTCTGTTTGATAGCAACCATACCTAGTGAGGAAAAACTACTTTGAGTGCAAGCTCATTCAGTTTCCTTTATTATCTTTTGGAAATACAGAACTGATACACAATGGGATCTAAAAAATCCCAAAACTCAGTATTTTGCACTTTTTGTGTATACATATTCTATGGAGGGTCTTGGTTTTATTTTACAAAAACAGTATTATGTAAGAAAACACAGGCATTTAATCAACTAAATCTTGAAAGTTTCAGGATAAGATAGCTTCCGAAGCTTTCATTTAGATAATGTAAAGCCATAAGCCTGAATACAATAAATGATGGCCCTTTTGTATGCATTTGTATGTATTTTGTATACATTTTTCAGACTACAAATGCTTCTCATTGTTGTGAGAAGCTAAGCATATTCCCTATAATCATCAGAACGCATACAAGCATATAATTAAGATATTCTAGTTAATCACTAAATACATTACCTGGGTAAAGCTGGTAAGAACCACTGTGGTGCCACTTAATCAAATACTTCAAGCTCTTCACTGAAAGCCATCCTTCTGAATCCATACCAAGCTCAGCTGAAATGTCCCGGAACCCATTGGGTGTAGATTAGTCTGACTGTATAGCACATTGTTCCTCTGCAATTTTGGGATGAGGGAAGCTAACACATTTCCCCACGGCAATTCCTGGGAGCCTCTAACACCATTCTAAACAAATTGATTCCTTACCCTCGTGGCTTCAAGCAGAGGGAAGCAATACTATACTTAACACAAAGCATTATAAAATGCTACATAAATAATTTAAAGAAAAGACCTTTTGCCACTGCTGCTAAAGGAACTTGAATTATTTATGCCACATTGGAAGACAGCTACAGTGGGCACACACCACCAGCAGAAAGGGCAAATAAGTTATATATCTGTTAGAGGAAATAATCCATCTGCCTTTATAGTGTAAAAAGCATAAACAGTGTTCTGCTTTATTTTGCACTTCATTGCAAATTTTTTGCCTTACCTTCTTCAGTTACTTTTTTAAGTACAGTTTTACATTATTTATTACTGCAAACATCAGATTCCTTTCAGAAAGGTCTGTAGGAACACTTTTCCTTATGAAAATTCTTTCCAAGTGATGAACACTAAAAGCAAAACTCAGCAGAAACTACAGCAAAATAGTATCTTAGGAAAAAAATATGTGCATATAGTATTTGTTAGGCTAAAGTATTTGGAAATAACAGACTTCAGCTTTGTGGAACTGATCTCTGCAGGGAATAGCAGGTGAGAACTGACTCACTAGCGTTCTCACTAGCTCAGATACCTCACCACCTCTGTCTGGGAGATGAATGATGATGGTACTTCTGTTATAGATCCTCTGACCTTAAGGTGTTCCCTTTCTAAAGTGCCTTCCAGGTATAAATAGCCAAGTCAGACATTAGCTGGGGACTATTGATCATCCCTGTGACAATTCAGATGGCACAGTGCTCAAAACATCAGGCACAGCCTGCATGCTGTGTACACACTCCCACTGCTCCCACTGTCAGCAGCAAAGGACAGTTTCTGAGGTGGGAAGTAAGAGAAAGCTCCTAATTACAGGTCGCTGTAGTAACATAAAATGGTTCCTGCTACTCCTAGAGCAGAGGTGCTGCAGATTAGTTGATCTACAGCAGTAATCTTGCATCTAAGCATTATTACAGTTTGCATTCTCATTGTCTGCAATTCATTACACAAATCAATTACAGTTAAGAGCTGCCACTGGTCAGCATGTCTGGAAACAACATTAATTTAAACGTTAGCTCTCATGCAATGCCCAAGGGCAGAGTTTTGGCTGGTAAGAACATCCCAGCCTTGCACAAGCTGGGATGCAAAATATAAAATAAACACAAGGGGTAGATGGTTTCCAGGGCCGGGCTCTAACATAATAAAAACCATATGACATAAATCTTGATGGACTTTGGAAAGAAAATGTACAAATAATTGTTGTGCCTCCCATCATACTGAAGAGATGTATATAAATACATAATTGCTTTTTTACACATGAATTTTCTTCCCAAACTAAAGCTTAACAAGCATATTTATAGTATCTAGTTATGTGTACAAATACTAATATTAATTAATAATACCAAGCAGAAGAGAAGGTCCTGGAGACACCTTAGAGCACCCTCCAGTATCTAAAGGGGGCTACTAGAGAGCTGGAGAGGGACTTCTGACAAAAGCAGGCAAAGGGTAATGGTTTTAAACTGAAGGATGGTAGATTTAAATTAGAAATAAGAAATTTTTCACTCTGACAGCAAAGATAACACTGGAACAGGTTGCCCAGAGAAAGTGTAGATGTCCCCATCCCTGGAAGTGTCAAGGCCAGTTTGGATGGCAGGTGATTGGAACAAGTTCACCTTTACAGTCCCTTCCAACCCAAATCATTCTGTGATGATAAAGATTTAGTCTAGGAAGGGATGTATGCAGTGCTCTACTAATGGTTACGCTGGTGAAAATTCCTCTAAACTAAACATACTCTCAAATGTCCAAGTCTGTGGACCTATTTGGGGATTAATGAGATCAAGGAAAACTGAAAAAATTTCAGTGCTGTGCCATATTCAATGAAAGTAAATGCTAGAAAATGTAATTCACACATGAATCAGAAATTTTTACTCAATGCAGCTCAAAATGAACTAGGAATTTATTTAATTTCACTTTTTCTGGTTACAGTCTCTCTGGCTCCTATTTTTCCAACCCACAATCTGGGTATTTAAGCATTGATTCAATATTATTCAATATAGTTCAACTACCACTTTTTACACAAATTATACCCCTTGTTAAGTATAAGCAGCATTTAACAATGACGAGAGAGTTCATGTTAAATTCTTAACTAGCTAAAAAAATAGAGAATACAATTCAGCAGAAAATTGCATATAACTTCTTGGCTGTTCTTTCACCTCTGTGACCTTACATGGCCCTTAGGTTACATGAGCTCAAAATACTGTATAGAATTAACTGTGAAAACAGTTACACACATATTTGGAATAAGACACAAGCCATATTGGAAGAATTGAAAATGCGTGCAATTTCAAAAATAAATTTTCAGCTGGAAGGATAAAGAGTCTTGAAATTATTATTGTATGGGTACTGTCACAGGGATATTTTTTCAAGTCTGGATAAGCAACAAAACAACTTTCATTAACATAGAACAAGAACCCTCATGGAGACAAGACACAATTACATTGTGTTTTACCTAAAAAAAGATCAATCAAATTTTTGGTCCTCAAAAACTAGATACACAATCAGAAAGTCTGCTTTGATTTTTACATCAAGCAGGCAACATGTGAAGGAAAAAAACCCATATTTTTCCCAGAAAAACACAGTCTACATTCTAGAAATAGGAAGCAGAATAAATACTCTTATTTTCTGTTTCGTTGTTTTGTCACTTTGCAGACAAGGCAGATACAACACAGGATCCACCTTCTCATCCAGACAGAGGAACAGTAAAGCATTAGACTGCATCAGCAACAGAGAAGGAAAGTACCTGACAAAGTCAGCCACTAGAAAATGACTTCAGCAAAAGGACCAAAACAGTAATGTTTTTCTCAAGTGCAGTTTTAGTCTTGCAAGGAATCAGAAATTTGGATACGAAGAAGTTTTGTAAACAGTATTGCTAATTTTCACTTACATTTGCATCTAATATAAAAAAATTATCCTTACCATTCCAAATATTTTTTCAAATTTCACTGCACTGATTACAGCAACACAGCTTGTTCCCTTTTGCCCTTTCTATTTAATAATTTTGTCTTGTAATGTCAAAAAAACAGCAAATGCAAAAATATGTGAGTTTCTCTGCAGGATCAAGTGAACCAACCCCTGCCAGAGAAGACAAGGAGAAAAGCCATCTCCTGTATACCCTCTACACTATACAAATTCCTTTATTCCATTAAGGAAACCATTTTCAACTGTTTCAATTAACTTCAAAGCTTCAGAGAAATCATCTTCTAATGTTTAACAAAGAGTGGACATCCTTGAAAACATTAAAGGCATGTTAAAACCAAAATAAACCAGCTTATATGCAATAAAGAGGAATTTACTTAGAAGTACTCCAGAAGTGCAAAAACTCCATGCTGGGATTTTAGAATTATCAAATTACTTACCCCCTTCTCAAAAAGGATCACACTTAACAAAGTTCAACCTCAACAAATGTACCAACACAGCTTACAACTTAAAAGCTAGAGCATCTCTTTAAAAGCAAACGAGGTATGTAAAGGACAATAAAACAGAGAATGAGATTTTATCTACCATCCAATTACACAGAAGTCTACTGGCTCTGCCTCTATTATTATGAATGAAGAAGCCTACTTATAATAAAAAACATGCATATATAAATGTACCATAAAAAATATTATGCAAATAAACCCATGAAAGTATGTGAACACAATCCTGCAATATTTTCACTGGCACAATTCCCAAAGCAGGCACAGAATGCTGCACCACCTTGGACTTACATCTTGTAATCTATCACATAATTTACCACACATTATGTTGTTTAATGTGGAAAATTGATTATTTTTCATTATAAAAGTAAAAACAAGCTTCAGCTTACCTCCATCAGAAACAGTTGCTGACTGCAATAAAAAAGAAAAAAAAGAAAAGAAGAAGGGTTACTGAAGTTTCATGGCAAGTAACAGAAATCTTTGAGCTTCACGTAGTGTTTGCAGTGTTAGCTACTTCTATCATCTTATTAATAACAGATAATATTAGAGAGGAAAATCTAAAGTCAGCTGTTATTTCTCACTGTTGTTTTCTGCCCAACACGAAATTCACCCCAGGCCTTTCAACCACTACTGTCCAGGGATTTGATCCCACTAATATTTACTGGAAGAAGCATTTCTTGCTGTGGTAACTACACTGTCCCCAAAAGTCATTCTTGGGCAGAGACAATCAGCTGGTATTTTGTGACAAGATACATACCTAAAACTGACCTGCAAAGAAACAATATGAATAAAAACAGTACCTCATGCACTTTAATTTGCTGTAGTATTTGGAGATATGTGGGATTAAAATGAAAATTCAGTGTTTTGTCAGCCAGGTGATTCTAAAAACTTTCCCTGTCAGTCACTTCTGACAGTCACAGAAACAAAAGGATGTTCAGAGTGCTTGCGATAAGCTAGAACTTTACTTCTAAGAAGGAAGAACTTCTCACCACCTCTATCTATATTGTACATCAGATTTTCAAGGACAATTATTATTCTGGTGAAATGTTGAAGTTTATGTGCTTATCTACCCTAAACTTCTTAACTTTGATCATAAATGACCTCAAGGCATCTAACACCTCATTAAATCCAAGTACTGACCATTGCCCAAATAGGTACTCCAATGCTTGAACCTTGACACTCAGCTGAGTGAAGTCTGGAGGACAAGTGATTTTTATATTTCAGTTTCCATTGATTTTTTTTACTGACTAATATAAAGTATTTTTTTAGTTTGGCCAATCTTTTCTTGGTCATTGAAAGTGTCCTTGAACCTTTAGGAAACCTTCTAAATAATTAAAAAATACTCTCTTCATTTGCACTGCTCATTAAAAAGCTAGGAAAGAATGCCCTACAGTATCCACAACTTCTTCAAGGTCAGAAATACACAGAAGAATAAAAGCACAAATGTACACACAATTCAAGCTAACAGCTACGTCTTCATAGTTTGTATTTTTCAGCCTTGGCAACAAACACTCCTACTCAAAATCCACAAAAACCTTTAGTAATATCTTCTCCTTTCTTTCTCTCTTTCACTGCAGGCTCTCAAACTGCTGTTAACACACTCTGAAGAACTTGTTACAAACTGCTGTGGCCTCACCTTTTCCATCACCAGGAGATACCTTGACACAAGTATTCTGGGACTTTCAAAGCCTAAACTAGCCTCTGTTGACATCATTCCCCTGGTGCTGGTTCAGATAAACACAAATACACCTCTCATGAAAAAGATTTAAAAAATTTAAAAAATGGTGACACTTCTTGCTCAACTACACAAATGCTTCTGGATCTGTGAAGCATAATAATATAATAAAAAGTATATCCAAGCATCTTCCTTTAATAGCTTTGTTTCAGGTATCAAAAACAGTTGCAATCCTTCAGTGGGGCTTGGGACATCTTTTCTACTTCTATTTTGCACATAACTGTTATGCATTCAGAAGCCATAACTTAATTCATGTTTGTAATTTAGAAAATTTAATTTGTATTACTGAAATCTGGTTTATAAATGTGATTGCTTCTAATTTCTTAGTCACATCACTGTACAGTACAGTTAATGAATAAACAACTTCAATGTCATTTCTCAAAGAATGAAGAAAAGGATGACTCAAAGTCAGTAATAGTACCAGTTTACACATTAGACAGAAAAAACAGAGTACTTTCAAAATATCTATATTTTTAGAATGGTCATTTACTTTGTCAGCGTTCATTAACCTATATTCAAACACCAAGTACAATTCTTCATGGTTTTGAAAGGTATGAAGCAAAATTATAGGATTTTCATGACAGCAGAAGGAATACTCATACTACTTTCTGTCAAAAACTGGGAAGTTAACAATTATAAAATATAATTTTACAGGGAAAATGGTGAGATTTCATAGAAAAGCTGAATCATTAATGGACACAGAGTTTTATCTCAATCCATTTAGCATAAGTTAATGCAGTGAACTTTCTAAACACCACGGGTTGGTTTTGCAATTTAAATGCTTTATTTACTGCATGCTACATTATGTGTATCAGCATCTTCATATCTCTCCAAGTAAGACCATTGTAATTTTTATGTTAGAACATTTCAGAAAAGCACCAATAGGA
Organism: Cettia cetti; assembly: GCA_013401135.1. Taxonomy (NCBI): domain Eukaryota; kingdom Metazoa; phylum Chordata; class Aves; order Passeriformes; family Sylviidae; genus Cettia; species Cettia cetti. Next base: position 50,403 of record VZUI01057898.1, read on the forward strand.
GGAATATATTTTACATTACAGAATCATTAAATATACCTATCATGTTCCAAGCATTGTCGATTTCTATAGATCACAGAATAAAATCTAGTTTTAAGAACATTTCTTTCAATTCATCTGTGTAACTAAATCCACCTAATTCAATAAAACCTAGAAACTAAAGCTTGTAATTACTGTGTGAGAATTCAAAGTAATATGTTCAAACTGTTTGTGAATACTTAAAAATCTCAGTATAAACCTGTCAGAAATTGCATGCAGTCCACATTCAGACAAAGAACTTTCTCTTCTAAACTGTTCAGCTGAAACTTGTCTAGATTTGTCTTCGAAAGGTATAAGTTGCAAGACCAGATTTTTTAAAATACTATGATGATCTCATTTTATAAATACACTTTATGTTGGGGGCTGTTTTTCATTCTTCAGCACTCATGTTTCCCACCACTGGAGGCTCTTCAGGACAAAATTTGATCTACTGCACATAAAAATTGACTGATTATTTGATGAAATTTAACACTACACACATATTAAGAACCACTTATTGAAAAACATATGTATCAGAAAACTATGAAATTCAACACCTCCTGTAGGTAGACATTTCTGAAAGAGGAGGAAGGACAGGACATGACTCTGTGCTAGTTAGGGCTAATGTGAAGATTTTTTAAAAGTATTTAAGTGTTTAATTCCAAATCAGAGAACATATATGTTGTGAATGTACATACGAGCTATCATCCAGAGATAAAATCTAATTATATGAAACCATCAAATTTTTCACAACCAGATAAGAACTGAAATTGGTTCTTCAAATTACCCCAGTTACCAAATTGGTTTAGGAAAAAGCCCATGGTATATGCCAGGAATCTGATGGTAACAAATTACCAAAATTTAAAAAAAAATCTGCTTTAAGAAAGCTAAAATGCCTTCCAGTATATCTCTTCCTGGGAACTTTGCTTGCTCATCTAGCTGGATTAGCAGCTGAGTTACACAGACACTCACACACACCCTGCAAAGTTGGGGGATGCAACTCTGCTCTGGGGACTTCAGGCCAGGATCTTGATCTCTGTGATTTGAGAGAGAAGATCAGTGCCAGGGCCAGCAAACTGAAGAGTGGCTTCCCATACAGCACAAAAGATGCTCTAAGTCTCTGCAAACCGCCAAATGCACATATTTGATAGCATAAAGTTCTGAATAAGAGAAAATATGTTGAAGTTCCCTTTGCATCATCTCTCTTTGCTAGCTAGAAAAACCCGAAGGGCCCAGGAGTTTTGATGTTGCGTTCAGTAAAATAGTTTAAGCTTACAATAATTATCAGGGACAAAACTACTTTGTGAGCACCTATTTTTTTTTTTTTTCCCAGAACAGAAGTAGACAACATTGCACCAACAAGGTACAAAGGGAGAGAGGGCATGGAGGAGAATTCATAAGGCTGGAAGTTCATAAGGTTGGAACAGGCTGTATCTTTTAGCTTTCAGGGCCCATAACCTGCTAGATGTGTGCACCTCTGCATGAAGCTTGTCTGATGACATCTTTCAAGTGACAGTAACTCTTATCCACTTAGTTCCATCTTACATGTTCCATTTTACATGGATCAGGTCCAGAGAAGTGACTAGGTACTGTCCAATTCTGCCATAACAACATCATGCAGAAAACCAGAAAATAGCCCATCTATAGCCCAGACATTACACTGAGCAAATAAATCTATGTGTACAACTACCCAGGTAACACAATAAAAAAATGTCCTTTTTCTCCAGCTCAAGATTTGTCACTCAAGTCGAAGTCATGCTCAAATACTGGAGTAGAACAAAGGGAAAGAGGGGGATACTGGCAGGGGTGACACATGCTGGGAAATGCCAGGCCTTAGAAATAAAATGGAGAAACATGAAATCATCTGTGCCATTACAATGGGAGTGAGTGCCTTCCTGAGTCAAAAAAGACATCTCTGTTTCCCACTCCTCCTGAGACACAGAGGCTAAAAGCTGTAAGGAGAGTGAAGATGTATTTCTCTCTCCTATTCCAACAATGAAAATCATAGACTAAAAAGAAACATCTATTCTTTTCCAGGGCATCCAGAAAGATTCAGAGTAAAAGGGATGAAAAATGACCTCTCTGTCACCTTTCCAAAGCACACTTTCTTGCAATACAGGCACGGACTTCTTGCTGCATCCAAAGAATTCTCTGAGTGCTGCCAGAATCTGTTACTTACCCAGTACAACATCACTTTACATCATTTTATAAAGTCTCTGTAAATAAGCCTTCCAGGTTAGAATAGCACACCTAGCTACACCAACCTTCTGAACTATTCTTTTATATGATTGCAGTATAGAGGATAACGTTAGGAAAAACGTTGGGTTCTGAGGATTTACAGGCTGAATACAAAGAGCCAACTTCCAAACATTCTGTCACTTATCTCAGAGAAAGCCTGTCACTCAGTTGACCGTCTGCTTGCATCTAGTTTTGTTCAAACTACTTCTTAAATCACCTGAAGCAACTTCTCCTTTTGCCAGGGTATGAATTATGAGCAGATCCCAAGGTTTTCAGTCACATTACTCCAGGATTTACATGTTATATATGTATTTTTAAATATATTACAGCATCAACGTAGTTCATGCCATGAACTCCAGTGGTCTCTGGGAGGGGAGGGAGATCATGCCTCAAAATGGTATATACAGTTCTAACATTTTAAATTTAAAAAAAAGCCATATTACTCATCAATTATTGCTAGTTTTTCCTTCTAATAAATAATCTCAAATGTACTTATCACCTAAAAAGTAGCATAACACTACAGGCTTTTTATCCCCATTTCAAAATATTATTGCAATTAATTTCATGATTTAGAATTCTTTGAGAAGAGTGCCCCATCAGAATGCCACTTAAAAGAGGACTATTACACAATTTCACTATTCAATTCTCTACCAGCAAATTGCATTTTTAACACTTAACACAAAAGCATTCCATATGTAAGAGTTCTGAAGAAAAGCATACTGTAAAACTACTGTACAATAACTTTACTGAATACATTCAGTATAATTTTGTCAAATATTTGAATCTATAAAAGCAACATACGAAGAATAAATGATGACATTTGGAATTCCTTTAAGAAATAAATGTTCAACTTTTTACCCCAAACAAAACCAATCCTATCACATACAAACACAGTGCCTTATGTGCCAAATCCATCCCTAAAATTGTTTTTACAAAGATAAATACAAAATATATACAGTCTTACCTAAAGATATAATATTGATATAATGGTACAGAAAGCATATACAAAATACATTGCACATAATGAAATAATAGGCACACATTATAAACATACTGGGTTTTTTAGCTTTACACATATTGGGCATAGTTCATAAATACATATCAAAATCTCAGTGTTAGTTGGTATAACAGTATTACTTTTCTCTGAGAATAAAACCCAATGTTTGCATTTACAAAGGAATTTTAACTTAAATACGTTAAAGTTAAAAAGCTTAAAGGCTAAGCAAAAAGCATTCTGAAGCTGATACCATTCTTCTCTAATTTCTTGCCAATAACAATAGCCTATTCTAATTTCTCACTGCAACAATGCCTTGCTTTAGCTAAATATAATTCATATCACTTACCCGCTCCTCGTAAGAAACAGCAGTTATTTTTCCTAGCAGTACTCTTCCTAAATTCATCTTCACTTAATATGGAAAAAGCATTTCCTTAACACGTCGGCTTCTCAAAGATTAAACTAAAAAATTCAACGCTGTTCCATGCCTGTACATGCCAGTAAAGTTTAAAGGCATTTCGTATGAAGTTCTATTTTACTCCCTTTATGTTACCAATAGCAACAGGCCAATGCAGGAAGCTGTGGTTCGTCAGGGATTCAGATTAGATCTCAATTATCTCTCACCAGAAAAGCTCGATCATTTTATATAAATCATGCTGATTGTATTTGAGAACGTTTCCTATAACAAATCAGGAGAATAAAATGATGCTGAACCATATGGCAGTCCTGTATTCAATAAAAGAGATTTCCAAGACAGTTTCCAAAAAAACACTAGTTAATCACCCTAACATTAGTTAGAGAAACATTTACATAGTAAATCACTATTTTCAGAGGTTTACATAATGCAAGCCAGAACAAAATAGGACCTCAAAAAGTCCATTCTGCTGAACTTTTCAGTGGTTAACACTATAAACTGCACATAAAAATCCGCAATACAAGGAGACTGGGCGCATTTCATTAAATCTAGGAGTAGCCTCTTGTCACTGAAGACAAAATTCTTCTTTCAGAAACCAACTGCTGTTCTGCCCTTCCTCCCTCACAACCTGAACCTGTGCTCAGCTGATGTCAAGAGAGTTCTGTGCACAGAGCCTCAGGAACAGAGAGCAAAATAGGCTCCTTGTAATGAAAGAGGGAAGTGCAATTCACTTGCCTGTGACAGCGGTGTCTTCAAGAGACTCTATATGGAAAGTACAGCATTTCAGGAAGTTTACTGCTGTCCACAACAGTGACAGCACCTAAAATATTCACTGCTGATATTTTTAAAGCAATCAGAACACAATTTTCTGCTAAAAATAAACACAAGAATTGCAATCCAGGAGTGATTATTGGACATTTTTATGCTAGTGGGATGTCCTTAAGCCCTAGGTGGACATGCTAGTAGACATTTAGGAAAGAGGAACTTTCTCCCTTGTTCAGTGAAGCCTGTGGAACTCCCCACATCCATACAGCTCCTAGGTTGAGCCCCTAATATACAAAGAACCCTGTGAAGAAGGCAAATGTTACTTGGAACTTATAAAGAGAGAAAAAAAAAGAAAGAGAAGAGCCTTTACTTAACATTTCATGGTGAGACTGACTTGCTACAGCCAGTATATAAAAGCCTGGATATCTTCCCATTTTGCATTTAGGATGAAGAGATTTGGTTAACAGAAAAACTCAATCTTCTCAATTTAATTGAGAGTGATCAGGGAAGAAATTTAATCCACTTGCAGATGAAGCCTAACTAGAATTTTAGAGGAATAAGTCAAATGCTGTGATGGATGGTTAACTTTTTGATTGATTACTTGTTTGAATAGGCACACCACTGCCTCATTCAGTTTTGAATGTTCCCACAAGCATTTAATACCATGACAAAATGCAATGGAAACAAATGGGTGGGTAGACAAGAAGAAATATGTTTTAAAAATTATAAATTACACCCTCCATTATTCTAGGATTTCAGAAGCAAGTACCCTATGGTACTTGCACAGAACAATACCTTTTTTTTTCAATACTTTAACCAAATAGCAACACTATTACAAATAATCAGATGTATAATAATCCTTACAATGGATGATGCAAAAATCACAACTGGATCAGAAATGCTTGAAGAACTTTCCTGCAAACACCCCTTTGGGGTAACACAAAACGGGACTTTTATCAGTAGCACTTACACTTAACACCCAACCTAAATCCTCTAGGAATCACCCTAGAAAGACCAAAAGCACAATTTTAACAGATGAGAATGTTACCCATAAGAAGGAACAAGAGGAAAATAACCCCACATGCAACAGTGGGATGTAGCTGCAAGACCAGCAGCTCACTGGAGCAACTGCAGTGAATGTTGTTGGGAACACTGTGGGTGGGCAATGTTTTAGACATTCTAGGCACTCACACTCGGCATTGTAAACCTAATAATCCCTTCATTTAAACAGACATTAGGAATTGTTGATTTTGTTTCACTGAACTAAGCATTATACGTCCACGTTTTTTCCATACAGCGACTCCACGAACACTGAAAAATAAGCCCTAGCAATTAGGCAGCAGCAGTTAATGATCATGGCTATGAAGTGTCATGTGGCACTGAAAGCCCTTTAAAAAATTCATATCCCTCTACATTTTCACAGCTTATTTCAGCAGCTACAGATATAAAATCTTGTGATTTTGTATGGCATATTTGGAAATTGGGCAGGCAACTCAGAGGTCAAAGGTCAAAAGCAGAAGGAATGCTAATATGCAAAGCTATTAATGGAAAGTGTTAAAATATCATACAACAGCTTTAAAAGCCTTATTCAGATACACCAAAGACGACATTTGTAAACCCACATCCATCTGCTTAGGAGCTAAACTGTGGGAAGGGGTAGCGACCCCAGATAAGGTTGATCTGTTTTTCTCTCCTACCCTCCCTCCATTTCCTGCTCCTATTTGGTTTTGTACATTTGTTTTCAGAGCAGAAAAAGCTGAAGAGAAAGACAGAATGACAGGGAGCCTGGATAAGTTTTAACTTGTCAAAAGATTAATAGGATTTATTATAAGCCTGACTCCTAAGGAAGAAAACACGCACAAAAAACCATCAGGCAACCAGAAAGAGGCAATCCCCTGGACCAGCTCCTTGTCACACAGAGTCCTAAACTAAATGAGACATTGCCAGAACGCACCACCAAAAATCTTAAATCTCATCAAGTATTGATTTTTCACGTCATATTAAAGTAACAACTACTTGCATAGCAGCCACATATTAAGAATATGATTTAGCTCACTGAGCCCAGTTATTGAAATAAAAAGCAGGAGCATCAAAAAGCCTACACATAAATTAAGAAAACTCTGCCATAAAATAAAATGGGTTTTCCCCCAATTGTCCAAGTTTTCTGTAATCTTCCTAAATATATCTTTGCCAATGATTTGTCAGCTACTCAACAATAAAAACAGACCCCATATGTGCTACTGATAAGAAGAGGAAATTTGCAACATTGTGGATTCCCTCTATGAATTTTGAAATAAAAGTCCTCCCTATTCCAATGCAATATTAACAAAAATATTTTGAAGCCAAATACTAGCTGGAACTTGCTGGTGTATAAATAACTGAAATACAAGCTGCTTTGTCAGACACTGAGACTTCCCCTACAGTAAATCCTGCAAAGCAAAGGGAATGAAGCAAACGACTGTTCCGAGTGCCCTCTGGTGTCTGTAACACTGCCCTGACTCCTGTGCATGTTCTCAAGTGCTAACTTTAAGGTTTGCCATCCAGAAATCCACTCTAAAAAAAAAAAAAAATATCTGGTTCTACAAGCCATATTGTAAAGTTTGAAAAATAATTCTACAGGACCGCAAAATGAAAATTTAAAAAATATATTTTTGTAAAACTATTTGTGAACAACTCCAGGATTTATTTTCCCCTTCTGTTGATCAACATTTTAAGACAACTGAATTCTCTCCACTAATAAAAACATGCAGAAACAGCATAACTTGCACATCCAGACAGAAGGTAACTTGCAGTCCAACAGTAAACTAAAATTAAACTGCATATTAAAGAGGATATAATTAAGTGACAGATCACTGAAACACACTTAGTCACTTCCGAATTTCCTACTACTGATGTAACCCCTAAAATTAACAGATTTTGAGGAAATCAATGTAAAAGTGAGCATGAAAACTATTATAATTTAAGCAAATAACGCATATAATATCTTCCCATGTTTTGCAATTATTTCCCTCCTGATTTTAAAACGTGAAAACTTTGCTGCCATACTTTTAGCATTTAAGACAATTTTATTCTGAGATATATAGGCAGAAAGGATAAGACTATAATGTCAAAATTCAATAATACAGCTAGGATGCTTGCTTGCAAAGTGTTTTCTGAGCCACAAGAAGCAAAAATTGATCTAAGACTCAACACCTCAGAAATTTGTGTTCTATAAATACCTTTCATTTATTTTCAGTTATTTTAATAACTCATGCCATCTGGATTCTGTTTTATTGGATAAAAATCCAGCTGGAAGAAGAAAGATCCCTTTAGCTGCACAACTTTTAAAAAAGCATTGTAACAATCAAAAGGTAACATATCTGTAACGACATTTTGCTTTACGGAAACGTGCAAGTATAATAAAAATTAAGAGCAAAGTTTATAAAAAAAAGTTAGAGAAATATCTGTGTATCTACCACACTCATTTTAAAAACAATACAATGCTGCAAAAAAATTTAAACATGGCTATTAAAATGGTATAGTCTTAATTTTATAACAGAGCTTACATAGAAAGTTAACTTAAATACTTATACTTACGAACTTTGTCTCTTTAAAACCTCATTGAATCCTTAGAAGCATAATTTATCATATTTCACTGCAAGATTTCTTAGCTCAGAAGAATACTCATTAAATCATATTCCTGTTTTCTGCTCGCTTTAGACAAACAAAACTTTATACTTACAGACACTTGACTATCAGTAAAAGTTTTCTCCATGTATAAATGGTTTAATATCTCATTGTTAAGAAACAGTCCTTCAATTTTATTATTACACTCTTTCTGAACACATATTTACTTCTTCCAGAGTCCAGTAAGAAAATGAGGCTTCTCTGTCTGTTGCCCTATCAACACCTCTCCCATTCTCCTCCCTCCCCAGCACATTCCCCGCCCTCAGTACTGGTTCTGTATCTTCTCATCAAAAGGAACAGGCAGCTTTCAAAATGGTGTTGAGGCAGGTCCTGCGTAACAATAAAGCTTCTCTAAAGACAACAGCCCTGCTGAGGAATCTGCTAATGTAAAATACATTCACCGAGGGCCTACAGGACTCTGTCGTAAAGGTTTGTCCAAACTTGTTTAAGCATTGAGTCAACATTGCCTTCTCATCCAAAGTAATCCCTTTTTTAATACATTCCCCTTTGATGAGCTTATTACCTGAATGAACCAAGTCACCAATCTCTACTAAAAATAATTAAAATATAATCTAAAAATACTTTCAAAAATACTGTTAAAACATGGAAGACAGCAAATTTCTTGCAGTTTCTGGCATGTGTGTACGTGTCTCGGTGTGATTACAATCACATGTATGCATATTGTGCAACCTATCTCGTCCTACCAAAACTCTCTGTGTTCTTGTGAGTAAGCAGAGCATTGGCATTTACGAGGATCATGTTCCAAATGAAACATTACTCTCATAATTTTCAATACCACACCTACTCTCCAGACAGACCTGCAATTTCTGTGCATTTTCAGAAAAAAAACCCCATGCATTTTCTGCCACAAAATAATCCTTAAATATCATCCTTCAGCAGTTCCTTTGTCCAGAGGGAAGTTGCAGATGGGCTTTTTACTGTATTTTTTCAAATTTTAGAAGTAATAGTGAAATGCTTTGATGATTTAATAGTGGATAAAAAAAACCAGTAGTAAGTAAATAGAAAGCATCTAGTAAAAGTTCCAGCTGACTCCTTTTTCTTTCTAAAGTTTCACTGGACAGATAAATGCATGAGGACAGTGAAAATTAGTTGGTAAAACTCCTACCCAAAATCCCAGCAGTTTAAGCATGAAAGAGAATCACAAACAATTTTCAGATGCTATCAGTTTTTGCTGTATGTATTCTGTGATTATGCTTTAGAAATACCAATCCAGTTCATTCAATAAAGCCTTATTCATTCCCTAACACCAACCAGGTCTCATCATAGAGCAAAAATCCTTCCTTAGTTATTATTTTGTCATGTGACGTGACAAAAAGGCATACCAGGTGACAGGAGGAGCAGCAAGGGAGGGCAGGGATGGAGAGCCACCAAACCAGTCAGGCAGTTCCTCATTCCTACTCCCTCCAGGAGCTGCCTGGACAATCTCAGCAGCAGCTGCAGCAGCTCTCAGCAGAGCAGTGGCCAGAGCCCTCTCCCACAGTGCTGCAGAACAAAGAGGGAATGCTCCCAGTGTCCAGGGCAGGCACCCAGCACCAGCAGATGCTACAGCCAGCCAGCCCTTCACAACAACCTCACACCAAGGGAAAGGTAGCACAGCCTCCTGTGCCCAGAGTCCCACAGCCAGGGGAAAGCACTGTCCACCCTCACATCTCTGCACATGATCAGCTCAGGACACGGGTTTATCTAACCCAGTATTATGTTTCCAGTAGTGGCCACACATGGAAGTCTAGCAATGAGCAGCACAGGTCAGCGTATCAGGCATCTCCCTGATTACATTCTCCCAGACTCCAGGTATTTTTAGATCAAGAGGTTTCCTGAACCTGGTGTGGCTTGTCTCCTTAATAATCCCCGATGGCTCTCTTTTCCAAATACTTGTCCACTTTCCCTCCAGGACATGCAAATTTCTTGCATCCACAGCACTCAGTGGTGAGGCATCCCACAGACCGACTCACCTCCCACATGAACAATCATGTCCTCCTGTTTGTTTTGCTCCTGGCTCCAGCTATCTTTAATTAATGGTGTCGACTTCTTGTCCCAAAGGAGAGAGTGAGCAATCAATCCCAAGTACTTTTCCTATGCCACCCATGATTTTCCATTCTTTCTTACACCTTTCTAAATCTTTTCTTCTTCTAATATATCAGAACATTTTAAAATAAAGAGACCAGGAATGGAAAAACAAACCACAGTTGTTTGCAAAGGAATCACCTATTCCTTCCATAACTCCATAATACAGGATTTTGCTTCATTGCTACTGTACTGAGCTGTTGTTTACATGCAACTCTCCCTTATAACTCAAAGGCCTCACTTCTGAGAAGAAACAGCCTGCTGAGAAACACATATATCATTTGTTATATGAAGCTAGAGCTATTTTGCCTCATTTGTATTACTTTACATTTATCTGCATACATTTTCATCTGCCATTTTATTGCCCAGTCATTCACTCTTACAACAGCTGCCTGGTCTCATCTTCAGAGACTTCTCTTGTCCTTATTAACCGGAGTAACTTCACCTCACTGCTCACCTTCCTGGGAGGAGCCCTAAAAGATGCCCTTGAATCAACAAATGTAATATAAGAAACTGCAGCAAGGATCAGCCTTAAGCTGTTCTGTATTTCAGAATCAGTGCAGTAAATAGCAGCATTATTCTGCCTTAATATCACATGCCTCAGACCCAGAAGGGGGAACAGCTCCAGTTCAAAGAGAGTAAGGCCAAATTTTGCAGAATGCTGGATTAGGGAGAAAGGCATCCCTGAGAGCTTGCCAACCTAACAAGAGCTTCATGTGTGTGAGCATTGACAGTTCTGTCACTACTCAAGGAAACCAGAACCAAAATAATAGAGCCAATGCCAAAGCCCAGTATCTCACACTGCTGAACTAAGGAATGCAACCCCTCTGTAGCTTCAGGAGGTTGCTTGAACTTGCTCACTCTGTCTGATCCATGTAGTTCCACAAACTGCAGAGGTATTTACAGCCTGTGAATTCACCTGTGTCCCTTTAATCACACATCTTAAGAATGGCAGTACTACAAGAAGATTAATTTACACAGACTACAAGTTTATCTCTAGTCCCTGAAAGCACATATTGTGTCTCTGGTTTTGTGGCAGAATGGGCTTGTGTTAGAGAGCCAAGCCTAGGACAGCACTTGACTGGCAGGGTCAGACAATCTACTGATTGCCTCCTCAAGAAATTTCTCTATACAGTGCCAACTGCCTTTGCACATATGGGGACCTAATTCCCTAAGGAATCCATCCTAGGCAACACCGTTGGTTTCTTCACCACAGCATGGGGTGAGCACTGCTGTGATGAGCACTGCCCATATGCACCTCACAAAAAAAACAGAGATAAAAAGCAGAGAAGAGATCCAGCTCTCAGCACATTCTCTGACTACTCTGCTTTTCACATGCAAATGTACATGGCAAATATCTCCAGAATCTGAAGTAAAGAAAATAACCCAAAAGCAGGAGAAAACACTACACAGTAACATTACTGAAGGACAGTCATTTTATCAATTGCAGTAACAGAAAATATATTACATTATTCTCAGTGTCTGGAGGAACAAAAAGCACAGTTTACCATTCTGGATTGTATGTAGAAATGAATACCTCGAATTCACAGTAAAGAGGTTGCACACAACCATATTGATCTGTTGACCAGCCCACCTTTGTCAGATACTTTACGACACAGTGTGAGGTGCACAAGAACTTTCCTGAAAAATTCTACAAATGTAAACTTAAGAACAGATAATGAAAATCTTTCTTAAATTATGGTATAGTATAAAATATCAGCAAAAAACTAACAGTAATGCTAGAGCACAATCTGTGGAGAAAAATAAAATGTATACTAATGCATGATGTTTCCTTCTTCAAAGAGATATAAATGATATAACCTGATCCCACATGCCAAAGTAAAAGCCTAAGGATGATCCTCTAGAGAAGGTTGGAGAGTCTGAAATTCTTAATAGAGCAGTCTAGAGAAGTAAACGTGAAACCAAATGATGTCGGACAGCATGACAGTCCAAACAGTTGTATCTGTAGGCAATCCCCTGCCTGCCCCATGTCCTGGCAGTGTTTCACTAACCAGCACAGGTGTGTGGCCATGGTGCAGCCCAGCAGGTTAACTCCACCCAGGACTGTAGCAGCCCAGGGTCTTAACAAAGCAGAAGAATGCCTGGCATAAACCACTAAATGTGTTCAAAATCTTATTGATCAGCTCCATGACCACATCAGTAATTCAAGGTAAAAACATCAATGTGTAATGCAATGACTGACTGACACTATTTACAGCTGGACATCATGGTTCAGGAGGAGGATTTGAGCCAGTATAGCCAGGGAGCCTGAAATCACTAAGCACTCCTCTCACTGCTCCAGGAGCTGACCCCTGGTGCAAAGGCAGAAGAGAAACCAGAACCTCATCTGTGGGCACAGATCCATAAAGCTTCCAACACAGCAGTATCAGGGGCTGCTCAGTGTTAGCACTAAGACTTCAGAATACCCCTATATGAGACTGGATTAAGCCTTCAGAAACTCATTATCAGCATGCTAAAAATAGAGTACTGCCTTTTACATACAAAAATGGAGATTTCCTCATGCATACACTGTTATTTCACAATTGGTTGGTTATATCTTAGATAAAAATTTAGACAATATATTGCCAAAGATCCAGTTCTTAAAGGGGGTACACAGTACAACATATTTTTAACTAATTGATGAAATCTAAGACAAAACTACATTCTTTTCAAATTAGGAATTCACTGTTATAAGCTGAGAACGAAGAGGCCTCTTGATTTAAATCATATACTTACACTCGCCACAGTGGTGGCATTGTGGCTATGGTGATGATCTAAGAACATCAATAAAGCAACCTCTGCAGGGAGAGTTAATAATTTTTATTAGATCATATGAGAGGGTGTGAAAAGTTTGGGCCATGTTTAGATCTTCTTGTCTGATTTTCCTAGTATACTAGTTGGTCTAATAAAAGCTATTATCTCCCTGTGTAAGCTTTGTCTGATTATTTAAATCAGTCAAACAAAAACTGGTACCCACTTAAAAACTCCTTATTAAGTCAAATGAGCATTTGGGGGGGTTTGCTACCCACAGATGCCAAAGCTAATATCCAGCAGAGACATGTCATCCATTAGTATAAAAACCTCATACCAAAGAGATGTGCTGTATGCTTTCAAATAGCAGATGAACTGCAAAAAGAAGTTGATTCCGTAGAATTAACAAAACAGAAAAAAAATTTCAAGCATTATTATCTATAATAACACCTAATAATACTACATTATTAATGGTTATAATTAAGATGGAACATTCTAACAAAAGTCCTCACACTGATTTTTAAAAAGAATACATGATACATTCCAACTTTGAAAACATTACTAAATTCTAGAAATGTGATACAACAAATGTTGTTTATAACATACATATAGCTTTAGGGTTTCCAAAACAGGATGAGAACAAGAAGAAAAGCTGCAACAGCCATCTTTTTTTGTCCTGATATTTAGTTAAAAGAATTAAATCATCTTTAATTTTAAAAATATCTCTGCATTAAATGATTATTTAACAATACTTAAAGAATTTGACACTTGTTTCCCTAAGAGATTATGTCTCTCATTATACTACTCTGCCCTATTTTTAACCACAGAGAAGTGCAAAAAGTACAAGTACCAGAATGATTTTCAGGAAAAAACAGCTTTGAATGTTCTTCTTGGTGAGGAGGAACCTAAAATTTTTGACTTCAAGAAAATACTGCAAGGTTCCCCCATTTTTACAGATTTCAAGAAAAATGAAAAGATGAGTGGAATGGGCTGCAGTTGAAAATGTTACCAAAACTGGTGATGAACAGAAGAACTACTGTGTTTAAGGTAAATTTTTACATAAGTAGACTGTCTGCACTCTCACAGAGACACCTTTAATGGGTTTACAAATAAAACACATAATGTGTTTATAAACATCTTTTCCAGAACAGAATTGTGCAAGAGTAGTGTCATTTACCTTCAGGGAAGAAAAGTGGGAAGAAAGACGGGATCACGCCCTGTCATTAAGCCAAATATTAAATAATCATAAGGTCCTTTTAGCTTAAGTTACACCTTGAAAATATGAAACAGAAAAGATGTTAAAAAGTAAAATTGGTGCAAGTCACACAATGTTAACATGGTTGTTGAAGGACATTATTTCATAACAGCAAATTATTTGCATAAGAAAATTTATTGCTAGATAAAAGATAAATCTGTTCTTAACAAAACCAGATTTCTTGTAATTTAATAAAAAAAATCTAAATATATTTTTTGTGAGAACAGCATAACTAGGACCCATACTAGGCATGCTTATTTTCTGAATTCAGTTCCAATTTAAAGAACAATTAATCATAATCAGCCCTGCTGTGAACAAGAACAATTTCCACAGTTCAGAAATAAAATTGTGCATCTTTTATGCATGTTTTATGAGACATTTTCCCTACCACAATTATAGCACAACTGCATCATTAATTTTGCACTCTCTTCCCATTTTGATCCCTGCATTTTTAAAATTATGTTGTATACAGTTTCTATTAGTAAAAACAGCACCTAGACATGAAGCCTACAAACTTGTCTGGTTTTCCTATGTATAATACAGCTTCTGCAGGTAAGAGGAAAATACTTAAGGAGAGACAACCGTACCATTAATTCTAATCTTACAAGAATTCTGTCTGTGCACATATAGCCAGACATAATCTAACAAGTTAAAAGGAAAAAGTGACATTTTCTTGTGAAATCATGTTTTTATTTATTAAAATATGTATGAATATGCTGTATTCTTGGACATATATATTTAAAAATAAATAAATAACAAATTTCAAAGAAATCACGCCACCTTATGGCAGCAGTCAGCAACACTGACAGCTGGTGTTTCACACACAGTTCAGGCTTCAACAAAAAATCCAAATACAGCCTTTTTAGACCTGTAAGCAATGAACAGTGTTCAGCAAATGCCCATTAAAAAAAAATCCATGGAACCTACTTACACTGTTCAATTTAGAAGATTAATTTGGATGCCAGCAGGAATCAAACCCACAAGCTCAGAGAAGTGTATTAACTTCCAAATTTCATGTTTGGATTACTACCTTATCCATTCTGCTAAGATAACTGAAAAGAACACAAAAGCAAGCAAGTAGCCTATACAATATGTTCATGGTCATTATTCCAAAGGTGGAGTCTCCAAGAATTTCCTGCTATTGTTATTTCCTCTTCCACCAACCCTAAATAGACGGCCTGAAATAAACTAAACATGTACTAACAACATTGTGTTCTACTACACATAGTGTAAGAGTACTTGGGACAAGTGCTGAAGCAGCAGTGTTGAAGTCTGAACCAAAATTAAAACACCTCAGCCCTATTTTATTTTGACATACAAAGATTTTGAAATTCTTCTCTGGATTGTTGTTTCTCCTGGTGGCTGGGATATCTAGGATATCATTCTCTTACAGCATGCAGAGTGAAAAAAAAAGATTTCAAAGTGAAAAAAAGTAGTTGGACAGAGAACAGTGTGCACCCACATAGCTACATGTAGCATTCATCCTAATACAGATTTGAATTCCTTTGTCCAACTCATATTGTGACCTAGAAGGAAAATTTCCCCTTCCAAAGTAGCTCAGTAACAATGAGAACACTGGGACACAGATCAACTCTTAATCCCTCCTGTTGGTGCTCCCATTTACACACACTAAGGAATACCAACTAGAACATAATGAGGGGGAAAAAGGACTCTTTAGGCCAGTAACTATCATATCTTTCTGAAAGTCTCAAGTGCCTACTTTAATTGAATATTTCCACAACAATGAACAGCTTCAGCAACAGAAATTAATTTTTTTTTTTTGCACACAAGATGTGCAAAAAACCTGCATGAAATTTCAATCTGTAAGACTGTGGAAAGAACCATGTTTTTCCTGTTGCACGTGAATTACTAGCACTAGACTCTTTGGTATTCTGAGACAATTCACTCTTACTGCAACCAGAAATTCTGTCCAAATTGCATATATATAACAGCAAACATCTTCGATTTAGAAGAATCACCATTTTCTGATTAAGAAAGATGTAGCTAGATGGTTCCCAAACCCCTTTATTCAGAAGTTCTTGCTGGGTTTAAGTTATGCAGTTACTGTATGAAAGTTATGAGTGCAAAGAAATTAAGAATTTTCCATAACTAGAAAAAAGCAAGACATTTAAAAGCTGCAGAGAACATAGAAATAGACCACTATGAAAAACAGAAAAATAGGAAAACATCTGAAAAATAAGTAATTACAGTTCCTACCTGCATTCCCTAAGCATGCCAGAAGCTCCTCCATACATTCTGCTCCCTAAAAATCCCCTGCACTGAGTTCCCTTCTCCTTTAGTTCAGATTCAGTGAAATGCCATTCTTCCTACATTTTCCCACAGCAGAAAACTCAGAGTGTCTCCTTTCCTTCTTCCACCTCAAATGCTTTTTAAACACCTCCTTCCCATTTAGAGGGCTCAGTGCGCCACATTCCCTCCCGTGCTGAAGGGTGGTGCAGTATGTATTCCATGGCTCCTGTGCCAAGAGCTCTGCACAGATTTTTGTTTCTCCCCAGTCACCAGACTTCCTCCAAATCAGCATGGTAAAGGGGTAAGGGAAGAATCTCCCCATTCATCTTCACACCACTGTGGGTCAGGTTTTCCTGAGGAGGCACACTAGGACTGAAGATACAGTGAAGCCATATTCCTACACATGGTTCCCACAGCAGAACAGGATGATGACTTTTCATTCCTTGTTTTCACTAAAACCAATATGGTTTGGCACTGGGACCCAGACATCAGCTGATGTTACACCAAATGTAAAATAGCATAATATTACACTTAAAAGGACTCAAAATCACCAAGTTGATTAGGGATTCCTTTTCTCAACTGCTGTCAAAATTCATCAGCCGAACAAAAAAACAACTATGACAAACATTTGATTTTTCTGTATCTCATGATATATTAATTTCTGAGCCATTATGAACAATTTTGATCAGCAAAAGTGTGTTGTTTGGATTTACACAGGAGCAACTATGATAGGAAAAAGAAAGTCAGAATTCTCCACAGAAAGAATGGCCACTGCTGGCACCAATGTAACCTATTAAAGAAATATTGAAAAAGACAGGTTGATACCTGAAATCTGTATTCCCCTCACAAAAATGTCACATGATAGTAAGTAACTCTATTATACTAATATATTACTAACTTCCTTTCAGCAATTATCAGCATTATCTACTGTAAATTCTCTAAGACTCACTTCTAAATTTTAAGTGAAAGTTAATTACCTCAAGGTCATCCAGAGAGCGAGTAATACTAAATCGCTTAGATCTTCCAAATGATCTTCGAGCAGAAGAACGTGGGGGAGGAGCCTGATTTAATCCCATTGAATGTCCAAATTTTGCACCCTAAACAAAACAGAAAATATATATTAATTTACTTCTTTAATTTCAGTACATTGCTGATCATAGTGATTTTTTAAGAAAATGTAACAGCACCACAATTTCAAAACAAGTTGGTCATTTGCCATGCCCCTGTAAAATGACATACTAAAGTTCAATAAAGTTTTCCAGTCTCAAGTTAAATATCTTAAACATTCCGCACTAATTTACTCTATTTACATGAGTCATCAGTTAGGTTGCTAAAATGTACACGATACATGTCAGTAATAAAAGCAAGATGACCCTAGCTCTTTCTTGTCTTAACTGGAAACCATTTAACAACAAAATATTTGTGTTTTCTATAGGAAATTACCATCCTAGAAAACATCTCACCCAGCTTTTCTTGGAACATTTCTCCACATTTTTAAAAATCTTACTTTCACTACTTTTTTTTTTTTAAAGCCTTGCTACTGCAAAGACCAATTTTTAAATCACACAGTACAAAATTGCAGGAATTTTTGTTCTGAAGAAAGCAACTGCCTTACTTGGATGGTCCATTACTAGAATTGGTGCTTCAGTAATTAAATCTAATGGTTTTCTCTTGTCCCCATAATCATACTCTTCCTCCCTAAAAAGTCACTAGATGTTGGTTAAGCTACTCAGCATGTACATATCAAGTTTATTTCAAATGGCAAAGTGTAAGCTTGAACCTAAAATTAGGCACAGTCAGTGACTGGTGCTAAGCAGATGTACATAAACTCACTACATTACAAAAGCTTGTGATTATGTGTCTGAAATTTTGGATTCCTTTCACTGTAACATTCAATGTGGGGAAAATTCCTCCCTGTCTACTGATGCTTTTTTGCTTTAGAAAATGATAGACTTTAAATCAGAACAAATTCCCCTCTTTTTCATGTCAGCATCTTTCTTCATTATAGTAAGCTTAAAAATATATTTATTAGTATTTTCATAATTGCTCATTTGGCAGATTTGTAAAATTTATTACATTTTCTATTTGTGTTCATTTCCTCCTTTGGGCAAGTTTCTGTGCTCTGAGTTCTGAAATATTCTGGTCTCCCTTTGATCACTCATTGTAAAGTCTATACACATCACATTAATCAAAAAAACAACCACAAATTTCACATCCTCACAGCCTCATGCCAACAACCACCCATACAAAGCAAAGAAGAGCTGCCAGAGCATTGTACAGCCTTGGAGATATCTGCCTGTTTGCTAATTCCCATGGAGACAACACTGTTCTACAGCAACTGGGCTCTGGCCATCACCACTGTTTTCAACAGATTTCTTTTTACAAGCTCAAAGAATAATCAAGACAAAACAGGAATCTGGATCCAAAGTATGCAGCAGGGTTCATCCCCTCAAGAGGCTTGAGAGTTCAACTTAATTCAGTATTAAAAATGACCCATTTTTCTATGAAATCTCTTTCCCTCCCAATTTTCAATTTACTAAGGGTTTGGTTTTGTTTTTATTGGCTGAGAAGTAAATTGGGCAGGTTCTGCCAAAGCAATCTGGAAATCTAGTAACTGGATATTAGCTTCCAAGGTTTTAAGACAGCATTTTAAAAGTACACTATAAACAAGCTAAGATGGCTTTTGCTAAATGATCAAATAAATGTGAAGAGAGGAAAAACGCTCTCTGTAAACGCTGACAAGCAACACCCAGTGGAATGAGGACAGTTCCTGTCTTGAGCATCTTCCTGAGCGACTTTTAAAATCACCTGTTCATCCAGGCAGGTACTGCTGAGGTGGTTCACACCTGCCTCATCCCTTACAGCCACACCAGCCTTTCCTGTGTGAATGCAAAGCTGACACCTAATGCAGGAATCTGTGCCACACAGTGAACTTCACCTCAACCCCTGACTAAATTCAGCAGTATCCACTACTGTTGCTGCACAGCTGATCAAAACATTAACAAGGCTCCTCCTGTATGAATGTTTCTGTTAGAACAACATGAATATACATGTACATCTACTCGATTTCAGCACTAGTCCAGTACCACGCTAGTTCTGTGATTTTTTTTTCCATTTTTAATCTGAGAATTAGTGATAAAACTCTCAGACTACCAACGACTCAGCAAATCAATTTCTGAGAGCACAACTGGTACTTTGAAACTAATGAAACAGTTACATGCTTAATGGCCTTTGATGTGTTTCTTAAAAGTAGATGCATGTCTGAGAGAACTTCATCTTTCATTGAAAAGGGTGAAAGAAAAAAATTGAAAAAAGACTATCAGTAGCAGATATATCTATTCAGAATAACAAATACATTTTTACTTTTCATTCTATTTCATCCCCCAAAAAAGAATATAAATTGTCCAGCATTTATTTAAATAGTAGAAACTGCCTTATATGAGTCTGGGAGATTAAGACAAGCACCTAGAGAACATGCACTCAAAAAATTTTTGAAACAGTAACATTACAAATTGAAGGAAGAGGAGCCAACTGCCCAAAGCCAAAGCTAATTAGATTCCACTGAGAAGCAGATTCAAGATAAGATTAATTATCACCAGATGTCCAACGCTGCTTACCTATTCATGGTCAGAAGCATAACAAAGAGAAAGAGGGAGAGCAGACAAAAACCATTTCTAAATTGTGTAGTATTTTCTCTTAGAAAGTAAATTAGTATCCAATCAAAGCTTTTATTTTTAGTTACTGTTTTTGACATTGTTAAGCAAAACTGACTACTGAGCCCTGGGTGGAACAGTAAGGATAAGAACAGGTTAAGAAAAAAGAGACCCTGGGAATAAAACAGTGCTTAAGCAATGATTACAAAATATAAAAATTCACTGAGCTAACCATTTCCCCAACCCATCTGGATAACAATTGCAATTAAGAAAATATTTTCAACTGACAAAAATCTCTTCCTTGCTCTGAAAAATCAAATTAATCATCTAGGAAATTAAGGAGGGCATTACTAAAAAACCCAAAAAGACTGCAACTCACGAGTATTTAATTTCCTGGGAAGTCTCCCTTTTCATCTTTTCTTGACTCTATTCCAGACATTCAGACTATGAAGGCAGACCTCCTTCTCCAGATCAATTAAAAAATAGCTGTGCACACACACATGCACACAAATAAGGAAAGAATCACGTATCTTGAGCAAACAGCATCATTTTGGCAAATGTTTTTCATGGGAACTTGAAGAGCTGGAAATAAAAGCATCCACGATTTAAACAGAAAACAGCCATTGAAACTAGAGTGTACTAATCAGCACAGCTAAAGAAATCCACAGTATTTGAGCATTGAGAGATTGTCAGTGCAAGGACTGATATTAATGTCATTTCTGCAGTCTGTTAGACATAAAGAAATCATTGTACTTGTAAAAGCCTTTATTACACTATTAAACAGATATTAAAACCCACTAAATTATCCACAAACATTTCGGAACAATACATGTAGGACCAAAAAAATGGCCAGGTTGGAACAACCTGGTCCAGTGGAAAGTGACCCTGCCCATGGCAGAGGGCTTGGAATGAGATCCCTTAAGGTCCCTTCCAACCCAAACCACTCTATGAAAAATATGCTGTTTCATTCTCTGTTGGTTGCTGAGCTAAAACACTGAAATTTGCTGCATGAACATTAGGCTGTAGGGTTGTTCGGGTTTTGGGTTTTTTTTAATACAGATTACCTATAAGCCCTAGAACTGCTTATTATCCCACCTTAAAGATTCTCTTCCAAAAACAATGTTGCTAAATCTATGAAACTCTACAAATATCTAAATATTCAAGAAAATCTAAGAAATTCTATCAGAGAACAGAATTAGAAACTAAAGTCTACCTGACATTTTACTAAGTGCCTTCACTTTAGAAATGTTAGGAATCCAGAAGCCAACAGAAAAGCATAGAAATTTGTGAAAACAAGTTGACCAGTGAAAAGCATGTGCTACAGCAATACATCTGCTCCTATTTGCAATGCAGATACTTGCCACCCTGCTACTAATATCTATCATGATGAAAGTACAAAAGAACATATCTCTAAAAGCCTTTATCCTGTTATGATCTGGCAGATGGAGGGAAAAAAACAAAGGACTAAAGGAATTAAAGTACTCATGCTCTAAAAAAATCCATTCCTTTTTCTACTCTTATTAAAAAAAAATTAGAATGGATTGAAATACCAGTAAAATGGATAATCATAAGAGAAAAAGGACAATTAATGTCATCTGTGTCCTTTATCTTCTTTTAATAAATTACTACATCACCCTTTTTTTTAGGCAAACAGGAAATGGCAAGTGCAAATATGACAAGGAGAGCACTGAAAACCAGGGGAGGACTGACCCAGCAGCATTTTGTGATCATGGCCAAGTGAGAATGATTTCTGTCTGAGAACAAGAATGGTGTGCAAGAAAAGTACATCTGAGAAAGTGGGAAACGTTGTACTTCACGTATTAGCAAGGCAGAGGGAGTGAAAAAGGGTGTGACTCATGTTAGACTACAAACAGATGGACAGAAAGAAAAGGTTACAATATAAGATGATTTGCACAACACTAATTATTTAATTTAGAACGAAAAAGGATGGGCTCTTAAAAGTATTTTTAACTGATAAACAAGTTAGGCAGCAGTTCCATTTAAGATTTTTGGCAGCTGTTGCAGCTTAAGGGTTTTGCATGTACCTCTGACCACTCCTGCAAGCTCACAAATTGCAGCAGGCTGTGCCCTCATCACCAGCAGTAAACTATGGAGTTTACAGAATGAAGTAATCCTGTTTCTAAGGCAGATCCACAGACAGTCATGCCAGCACAACTCACGATATTCACTGCCAACTCTAGCCTGAGCACGACAGGAACTCTTTTAAGCTGGAACTACCAAAGAAACACAAGGTGAAACTATGACAGCCAATATGTGACTGTAACCTGGAGCCTGAGTGCACAGAAGAAGGTGGATGAAACCTGATCAATTATTCAGAACACAAAGAAACCAAACACCTTCAGAAAACATCTTCAATTAACTTAAAGGAATTCCCAGCTTTAGCACGAGCTGTACCATACTCCTTCATATTCCAGCAAAGGCACTTATCGAGTATTATAACTTTGTAACAAATTAGCATATGCAACAACCTGAAATTTCCATTTTGTGTAAATAGTCTTTGTGCCTCTCTACACTTATTGTCTGGATATTACTAATAAGTTTCCTCTCCTCTGGTACCAGTTTATCAATTCCTGAAACTGCAGGAAGGGGTTAGCAAGGAAGGAGACAGACAGCTATTGGACTACAAGAGACTAAGGAAGCGGGAAATGTTTGTTAGGAGTTCAGGCATCCCTGACAACGAAAAAATACAGTGAGCTGGCAGCAGGAATCCAGAAAGGGGAGAAAAGGATAAAGAAAAACTGTGAGGCTTTAGGCCAGCTTCCAGCAAATTTACAACTTTTCATGGAAAACACATTACAGCTTGTGATCTTGAGAGGAAACTAAAGAGACTAAATCTGATGGGACAGAGATTTTGCCTGCTCTGTGGAAGAGCAGCAAGAAGGAAAGGTAAAAATACAAGAAGGGAAGCTAATCAAAATGTTTAAAAAGCACTGACAAGCCTGATCATCTACATTTATAGAACTATGCTTTCAAAACTGTTTCACAGCAAAAGTTAATCTCACAAGATTTGAGTGAAATAGTTTTAAAAGTATAAATGTTTGACCAAAAAAAAAGCATAAGAAAGTAATTAAATGTGATGAACAAAGTTCTAGGAGCTCTAAGACAAAATATCATTATCAGTATGCACTAATTTTCATAGAAAATGTTTTTCTTCCAGTTCAGGTGGAACAAATACACTGTCCCATGTCCTGGCCATTTAAGATAATGCAAAAGGACCATGCACATGCTAGAATGGTCACACAGAACTGCCAGCCTCAGTTTAAGGAGCTCAACAGAATTTGGTACGTTCCGTGTGTCACAGAACTTAATCATCCTGACTATAAAATCACCAAATTTTAATTTGTCCTATTTCCAGCTATTGAAGATTTTAAAAACTCCCACTGTTTTCAGGTTTGATTCTGTGACTTTGTATGGTGAAGTACATAACAGTTTGGAACCCAGATACACTGACCATATGATTTGAATCTTCTGTGGATATTCAAAATTTGCCGAATGTAATCCTGGCTGTTGAGCCCCTCAGGAGAAGGGTCAGTCTGGACTGGAAGTTCATCTTTAAAAACAGTGCAGGTTTCAAGACTTCAGAAAGAAAGTTCTGATTTAGACCTTTCTGAAAAGGGATGGGAAACAGGGATGCCACAGTAATGCAAACAAAGCACACAAAATCTCAAAAAATACTGAAAGAATCACAGAAAAAAAACCAGCTGATGCAAATATTATTCTTCCATCAGTCTCAAATCCTGATCTGCCCCCAGCATCAGCATCCCCCACCCAAAACTGACAGTGAAGCTCACAGTTCTTGGAAAAGGAGGGTCTGTGGGGCCTGAGAACAGGATAGAAATATGGGATATGTTGGGTGAGGACTTCAGGTACACTCTGAAAGAACTAAAGCAGTCTGGGAGGAACTGGGAACAGAGCTGGCTGTGCTCCTGTCCCCTGGCCTGTCACAGGAAGCAGTAAGCCCTGGGGTACAGGGATCTGTGCTGCCAGAGAGGCCTCCAGGTGCTATGGACAAAGCCAGAAGGGAGTGCCACCCTTCAGGCTGCCCTGCACTTGTGTCATCATCACAGAGGGACAGCACCTCACAAAACCCGATTAGATGACAGAAGATTAATTAAAAAAAGGTCTGCCATGTTTCAAACTTTACTGTCAGCTTTTCTGCAGGCTTTAATTATACTGCAATTCCTGTAATTTTTTTGTTTTTTGTTTGGGGTACACCAGGATGACAAAGAATTCAAATGCTATATTCCTTTTAAGAATACTTCTTTACTGATCAGATGATAATGACATATTTCACTCCCTTCTAACCATTACAATGTCATTTTAAAAGCCAGTTTGGCCCACAATACAACGAAGAATGTTGCAAAATTTCATATAAGATCTACATGGACTCCAGGAAGACAAAGAAAGAGACTGTCGTGGCATGAACAGCCAATAAAATGAAATTTAATGCTTGTCTCCTGTACTAAGGATATTCTGCATAAAACACTGATCCATCTGCACTTCAGTACTATCCTAATCCCTTGTCAAGAAAAAAACAACAAAACAAAACCAAAACAACAACAACAAAAAAAACAAACCCACAAATGTTGATGTTATTTATGCACATGAAAAAGACCATTTTTCTCAGTATAACCAGATAAAAGTATCTTCTATAAGTTGGAAGCCTGGTAGTTGGAAATTGCAGAGGAACAGAAAGACCTTACTACACTAGGAGAAAATGTGAAGAAAAATACAAAAAAGGACATAACAACTAGTTTCAAACCATCTTGAACATTAGGTAGGCATTACCTGGGAACATTAATTCAGTGTAGCCAAATAATCAGTAACAAAAAAAAAAAGAAATAAGGCTTATGAATACATTGTATGTCCACACATTTTTGAAACTGCTTATAACTCTAGTAACCCATCTTAAAAATAATATTACAGCAACCAATTATATTACAGTTATGAAGAAACTTTTGGACAGGATAAGACTAAGCTGACTTCTGATTGGAAAGTAAGGGATTGGTGACTGAGGTTTAAAACAAAAACTTCACTAAGAGAGAGAAAGACTGTCACTGTTTCTCGGGACAAATATTAATAGATAAAAAATGAAATTATACAGAAAGCACAATTAAGTGTTCTCTTTCCATACTATTAAACTGCAGAATACATAAGTCAAGTCATATCAGAAATGCCAAAAGTACAAGTTCACATAAGTTTCAGCAATTCAAATTTTTTGTTAATTACAGATCTTTATTCCATATGGCCCTATTTCTTGTCCAGTGAAAAACTGGTATTTTACAACTCCTTTTCTCCTCTAAATCTTCTCGACTGCAAGGAATTCAGATCTTTCTTAGTACAGACAATAACTTTATAATCTTCCATCTCAAACCTTTTATATTTAAAACATAAATACTAAACTATTTTTCATTATTTCAATTCTTTCTCTGTTAATTATTTTTTCCACGACATTTTCGTTCTATTACACAAATTTGAAATAAGGATATTTCACAAAGTCAGCATCAGTCTACAGACATTTACTGTCCAGATTTTATCTAATTTCTTTTTCAAAGAAACACAGCCGCCATTATTTGGGCTTTTTATACACTTTGAACATCCTAGAACCATTTTAAAAATAATTTTAGAAGATTAAAGTTCATATGAAAAGGCTGAATGGAATTACTAAATATTTAATTGTTTTTCATTTTCTCTAAGCAAAAATCAGAGGAGCTATTTCCTATAGATGCCTCTTTGCAGATTAATTCACATCAGCACATTCTCAGATCTAGTTTGTTTGGGATTTTTCTTGAGTTCTCTTTAAGGTACATAGGTAGATCTCAAATCAGATCAAAACCTATAAATCCAAAATTTAAAATTAAATTGTACTGCATAAGAATAGCAATCCAGCTGCCATTAATTCTGCTTTAAAAACAGCTGTGGTGGAACAATTTAAGCTAGTGAGCAAAGAGAATTCTAAAGG
Organism: Cettia cetti; assembly: GCA_013401135.1. NCBI lineage: Eukaryota > Metazoa > Chordata > Aves > Passeriformes > Sylviidae > Cettia > Cettia cetti. Next base: position 76,473 of record VZUI01057898.1, read on the forward strand.
AATGGGAAAAAAACATGTAATTATAAAACAAAAAAAAAAAAAACAAATATGGGAACCACAAAGCTTTGCCAACATTGTCTCTGCATTTAAAATATCTGCTTAGTTCACCACCCAGTTACCAACAGTAAAAAACTGCAATTCTTGGATCTGAAACAAATTACAGATTTTCAGCACAAAAAAAAAAAAATTAACTTGGACAGCATATCTTTTTCAGTAACACTTGGTTTGGAAACAAAGACAACTCTGAATTAGTTACAGTTAAACTTCTGATCAAAACAGAGGAACAGTAATAGTTGCCTGTGAACTAGATTAGCAAGGAAAGGATGCCTTAGTGAACCCTATAATACTGCTTAAATTACCAAGCAGTTGATATATTTTATTGTTAATATATATATATATACATTTGCAATACTATTGTCCAGTGAGTCTCATAAAGTAAGGTTTTCTATTTTGTCTTCCCCTAAGATCTACAAATAGGGTCCAACCACAAATTCAAACTTTTCATCAGCACAAACAATAATGTGATCAGGACAGAAGTATAACAAGTGTGAAAAAGTAAAGGATTTCTAAAAGCCAATACCCAAATTTTAAAAAGCTTTTAAATTATATTTCAATAGATCTGTCATAGTCACTTGGAATAAACCCAGGACCCAAATGCTAGTTATCAGGCTCAGGTTGTAAAACCTCTTTTGATCTTCGATGTTATACTCACTGCCACACTACTAAAACAGATCTTCTTTTTCTAAAAAGAGAATGGTGAGAGGTCAATGCCTAAGATTCTGTCCTTATGGAGATGGAACCCAAAAAACTAAACTGACTGTTATGAAGCTTTCCAGTGGAAAAAGGAGTATTTTCCCAGTAAAACTTAATTTAAAACAGTAATGGGTAGACATATTTTTGGCCAGGCACTAGCCTGAAAACAGAGAGTGAGGGCTGAACAAATCAAACATATTTATATTAATTTAGTCTAGAGGGAAAGGAATGCTTCCCTGTTCAGCAATTGCTTAAGTCCCTTGCCAATTCTAACATCCCCTGATGTTTTCACATTGCTTATGGTGCTTTTCATTTGCGTCACCTAAAAATCATGCACAAGAGTGAGTAGGTAAGTGACTGGAACTTAGTGGGATGCTAAAGAAGGTGGAAAGAGCAATGCAACAGCAAAGGCAGGACGGTGCAACTGGAATTACAAAAAAACCAGAAATTATATTATTCCCACTGAAACCATAACCAGACTCATGTTGGTCTCACAAGAGCACACACCCCTGCCCAGCAACAATCTTAGAACAATTTAGAAGCTTCTTGTCACCATGAATCTTCCTTGTTGTTCTCAGATTGAAAGGCACCTTGCCTTCCATGATTCGGCTTTTCAGTAAATTTCAGCAATATCATCAGGCCTCTCCCTGCTTGTTTTCATCTGAGACCTACAGAAGACATGGATATCACCAAAAATTCTCATTAGGTGCTTCAATAGAAATCTGTTCATGTGACATTTAAGAAATACCAGAAAAGTGAAGCTCAGTACAGGGAACAATATGAGAGGTGCACAGAGATGGAGATATCTCCTAGTAAGTCTCAGTCAAAAGAGGTAGATTAGAACCAAAATCTCCCTGCTTTAGTTCTCCTCTTGCCATGCACAGAAACATTTTTAAAAGGTTTTAGAAAAAAATAAAATATCCAGCAATCTTGAAAGTATGTGTTCAGTAATTTGGGGATAATTCATAATTACAACATTTTAAAGAAAGAAAGAAACCTCATGCTATCCACTAACAAAAAAATAGGCATTTTTAACTGCTTTCTACTATTCACACTTATATTGAATTTTAAAATGCCTTATAGCAGCATAAAGAAAACTATTATTTTAGAAGTGGGTTTGCCAATTATCACAAAATGAATCACAATTCTAGTCTGTAAGCTGAAAACATCATCACTAAAGGGAAAACAAAGCTCAAAAAATGTGTTTACTTGCTGTAACCTGAGGTCTGAAATGCCATATCTATTCCTACTCACAAGAAGCACATCCCAAGCTCACTTCTGAAAGTGCAATTTTAAATAGATATGTTCACTAACACTTCCTCACATCTGCTCTTGCATGCTGTACAATTTACAAGTGTTTTGTAAGTACAGTTATAAAATCTGGAAGTAGTTTATGCCCATCTTACCCCCCACTAGCATTGTACAGTACAGAATATTTTTTGGAATTACATGCTGTGATCATCCCTGTTTATCTGCAAAGCAGCTCTGCTAGGGCAGAATTGCATCCAGGAACTCATATGTAATGAAAATTCCAAGGAAAACAGTGTTTAATATGGAAGTACAGAGTCCATCACAAGAATCTCTAGCTTTGGTAACCTTTTCTCCCTCTAGTGGCTTCTACATTCACATTCATAGGATGTTTTACCTTCAGTATTGATGGAAAAGACTATTAAAAGCAATTTAAGTATTGTTCTGCCAAAAGAAGACTTAGACTCAGCCACCAGGTTGTAAAAATATGAATGTAATCCTGTGTGGCCACTTTATACACTTAATTCTGCGACTGGAATGAGTCTGAGCAAGATGTGTACAGTAAGTCCTTACCACTTAAAAAAGGTTACAGGAAGCTGAGAGCATGTAATTTTCTAGAACACAGGAGCCAACCCACCTGAATAATGGTTTGGAATGAGCAGTTTTACCTCGTCCCTTCACACAAAGTAATAAGGAAGTCTAAATTTCTCTCTTATGAAAATGAACTAGGGCTCTAAAATGCAAATACAGTTTTTCCCTATTTCTGCAGCACCTGAAGTACAGAGGTATGAACACCAGTAACGACATCCCCTGATTATTTTCAGGGAAGATTTTAGATGAGAACATTGTACAACTTCATCCTTGTGAATTACTCCAAATAATATTTATGAGCTTTTCTCATCAGTTTCAACAGCCTTCAATAATACAATTTAGAAAAACACTAAAAAAAAAAAATTAAAAAAAATTAAAAGAGGGTCTGTAGCCTTAATGAAGAGATTAAATGCTAAAGACATTTAAAATGTAGGAATATTTTAAATGTGTCCTGCAAACAAATTCATTAAGCAAAGAACAGAATGCCTATTTTATTATCAGATCGACATAAAAGGGAAGACTGAGATACTTAGTGTTGGTTTATGCTGATCTGAGTAGGTGAAATATTATTACTCTTTACCCACATATAGAGCATCTTTCATCTCAAAGTGTAAAAATTTTCTATGAGATTTTAATTAGTATAATCTTGACTTCCATGAAATAAGTGTTTCTGAGAAATACCTAATCCATATTACTCTCATGGACAACACTGCAGACACAAGCTTATCACAGAGACCCCGAGAGAATTCCAGCAGCATCCAATGCAGCATGTGGGACCAACATCCACCATGCACCTGCACCAGGTGCTGCACATAGAGGCTTTTTCCTTGGTCTATCAGCAAAGAGATCATGAAGCACACAGACTTCAGGGCAGCAGATAGAACTGAGCTTAGAATGGTTTGGGTGGGCAGTTTTTACAAATGTAGTGTTTCTGTTTGGCTTTTGAAAGTGTGGAGCACCTTGTACTTAAGACCACACGAAATTTAATTTTATTGTGGGTCTAGAAAACATTGCTGTCTGCAGCAGTGTTCACCTTAATTACACTAGTGTAGAATTCTTATACATACTAGTTTATTTCTTTTTACTTTCAGCACAAAAAGCATACAATAGAACACATGCAGAATTTGCTTGCTTTACAGTGCAAGAAAAGCAATAAAAAATAATTTCTCTTTCCATACCAAACCCAAAATGTTCTGAAGTTTTAATCTCCAAAAAGGTTTTGTTTCTAACACTGTGAAGCAACTAATGAACCTCTACTGTCGTCCACTTGATCAGTGGTTGTATATTTTTAATCAGGTGAGAAAATACACACTTTCTCAAAATAGATTTAGATAGCATGAAGGACATCTGAAACAATCATATAAATAATACACAGAACCTTCACATACACTCTTTTGTATGCTTTTTGTGCTGAAAATAATAAAAAACCAAATGTATGTAATAGTTATACACTTGTATATTGTTAAAATGAACACTAATATAAGCATGGAATGACAAAGCTTCCTGAAGGCTAATTTGGAGTACAAGATTCGGTCTTTCCATGGAGTCAGCAAACATTTCAGATACAAAACTGCTACTGATCCTTTCAGTATCAGAACAATAGCCTCCACTTTCTAGAATTCCAGTTATCAACAATAGACTCCCCTGAGATTAGTTCCCTCAACAGCAAAATGTGTGTGTCTCAAAGGGTATATAATCATGCTGAATATCTTCCCACACCATTTTTTGTTTAAGTCTCCTCGTTTTGTCTAATAGTAGACAAAACAAGAAGAAACAGTAATTTGGAAAAAAAGTTTGTATTTTAGGCTTGCTAGCAGAATGTGAGATTTGTGACCTACCACTATCAGTTTTATATGTCAGTTTTTAATGCTATTTGTGTTGAGAAGTTTGCTGAAGTGAAGTTTTGTAATGAAACAGTCTTATTCAGTTAAAAGTATATAATCCAGGTTTTTGACTAATGATTAGACTACGTCTGTATAAAAATAGCTGCCACTAAAATAACAACATTTGCAAGTCAGTCTTCTACAAAAAGGAACCAGACTAAAGATGCAACTGTTTCCATTCTTTTGCAGCTGAAGGTCAGAAGAAACTGAAGTTGCTAAAATGTCATGCCTCCTTTTAATTTCAGTGCCACTGAAACATTTGGAAACAATGAAGAGACAAGGAGAAAAGTGGAAAAGCCCTAACAAGACAACACTTCCAGCAGAACTGCAATTCCAGAACTGCACTCAAGTAAAGAGGAATACACAATACCTCTGCAGATGAGAGAGAAATGTATTATTTTCTTCTTCTGAAATTTTGAAAATTATATAATACATGTTTAAATTTTAATATGCAAATATTACCGTGTAAAAGTACCAAAGGCAGATGGGTTTGGGTGTGGAGTTTTTTGATACTGTTAAGAACCCACACCAGCATATTCTTACCTTTTTCTCATCTTTAGATTTCCTGATACTGTGCGGAGGGCCAAATTTGTTCTGAATGCAGAACATCTTCTTGGACCACTCACTTTTGTGAGATTTCAGCTGCGGCTGACCAAAGCTGCCATCGACTCTGTATCTGTCAGCTGGAATCTTACTCATTGGTGGGGGAAGGGTCCCACAGTTCACACTGGACCAGCCGTCCGTGGAGTCCGTGTAGGATTCCTGGTCACTGGCATTTCCGTGCTGCCACTCCTGTAAAACGTGCACAGGCAGCCACCTCTGACTGCCCGTGCCTGCAGCGTTTTTCTTTGATGGGGGTACTGAATTTCGGGAGGAAACCAACGGAACTTCAATACGAGCAGAAGGGCTCAAGTGCTTGCTTACATTTTGGGACTTATCATTCTGAATTACTTCTAAAGGGATGTTTCCCTCTTGCTCATGACAGAAGCCATTCCAATGGGAAGCAGGTTGATTTTGTCCCCTTCCTACTGGATTTTCCCATATGCTGCTAGGAATGTGTTTGCTTGGATTGGTCCCTAAATCAACCACCAGAACTCTATTATTCTTTTCTTCTTGGTTGAAATTTCCAATTCCACTATCACTGTTGCTGCTCGTACTGTTATTCTGATGAGCGTCTGCATCACCATCAAGGAACGCCCTCGCACGCATTCCCTCGATCAATTCCCCCATATCCCTATACAGGACAGAAATAAACTGCAGGACAGGCAGAGATGATGTTGGAAACTCCAGACAGCCATTTGTATCTGGATCCGCTGTACATTCCAGACCAAAGCGTCTTGCTATACCCTGGTGAATTTTATGATGAAATAATTCAGGATCCACCATAAAAACATGGCAAGATGTCCTCAGGACCCCTTCATCTTCCTGAGCCAAGCTTGCATCATCATTAGTCTGCATTGTAACTAGTCCAAAGAATCTTCTGTCATCCGGGCAAACAGCACTGAATGCCAGTTTCTCTGCAGGATACTCTGCCACAACACCTGATTTGTCACTGCAGAGCTGAATACAGTCATGCATTATCTTCATCATCACCAGGGAATGGATTTTTTGCTCTGCCCGCAGACGTCTCATGCACCCACGAATGGCCTGCAAACTCTCCGTTTCCAAATTCGCGGTTGTTGAAGGAAGCTCGATGGAGCCTAAGTAACCTACAATCATGGCAACATTCAAAATGCTTGCATCCAATCCAAAGTCTTCTGCACTCTCCAGTGCAATTCTAAAAACCGAATCGTCATTCAGAACTTTGGCTATTTCTTCCTTAGACAGTAGGTTCGGATTGCTTACACTTTCATTGCCAGTTTCAAATTTCATAGCAGCAGAAACTGAAAATGATCTTTGTTTTGGTGCAGAATTATCTGAGTTACCAGCACAAAGAGCAGGATTCTCAAAGATCATGTTGAAAATGCCACCAGACTGCATTTCTTCAACAACTTTCTCTGCTCTGTTTATACCCAGAGCTTTAGAGTCAGGTTTGGGTTTCAGCCACCCCTTCCCATCATAAAAACCAACTTCTTCATCACTTGAACATGAATCCATATGACTAATCCCTTCAGCAATGACCATATGCAGGACTCCAGAACATTTCCCTATAAGTTTCACTACATCTTCATGAGAGGCTTTTTTAACATTGATTTCATTAACTGCAAATATCTGATCTCCTGCTTTAAGCCCAACATAATCTGCAGGGCTTCCTTTCATCACACAACTAAGAACACAAGGAGCTTGTCCAGAAAGGGTAAACCCATAACCTGCTCGTCCTCGAGCAACTTCCACACTTCTTATCCGTGGAGGAGCATGAATGTTGAGACGACGTTTTACTGTTTCTCCTGGTCTGTACATTTTGGATTTTTTTTTTCCTAAAATAGGAAAACTTCTATTCAGTCCAGTTTTTTGTCATGTTTCAAGAGTATCACTCCATCTGATGAAGATCTAAAGAAAGAAAGAGAGGACATTTTAATTCTCATATTTCAGGGTTTTTAGCACCCACTATTCCCTTTACTGTTAAGAAAAAGTTGATAGTGAACTCTACCAAAAACTATTGCCAGAGAATTAACGAAACACCCAAAACAGTTTGAAAGAACAGGTACCACAGTGTTAATTTTAGTGATGAGAAAGGAGTTGCAAATGCAAATAAAGTGGCTGTCTAAAATGACAACATGACAGAATGGAAAAGAACAGGATCCAAGTCTTTTGATGTACAGTCAGTGTTTTTTATACTAAGCATGTTATGTCTTCCCCAACTCTCACACATTGCCTACTATTCAGTTACCTTCTGGCTTACTGCACCATTGTACTATCACTGCATTTTACAGCATAGAGAAAATCTTAATTTAAGTTCATACATCCTTTCCCAGCAAAATAAAAATGAGAGCTCAGGCTTATCTACTCATCCATACCCCACTCTCTTTACACTCAGTGTACAGAAACAGGTACCACATAAAAGAGATTAATTACCCCTAGAGTTGCCTGTATCTCTCCACTGACTGTAAAGCAGTTTAAAATAAGTATTTCAGACTTCAACTTCCTTACATACATTTCACTTACATATACAATAACAAGTGGGCATTCAGACATGTATCGGCACAAAGGGATCCAAGATCAGATTTACTGTTACACCCATCAATTAATCTACTCAAAACAATTTGTCAGATAGCAAATACTGTAAAAATGCATTTCAGACCATCATTCCAACACCCATGTGTTTTAGTTTAGCTTAAAACATTCAAAAAGGGGGGAAAAAAAGGAGTGAAAAAGACACATGCTGCCAGTATTAATCTAGTCATGACTTCACTATTAACATGTAATAGCTCTGTATGAACAGCAAGAAGTAGAATATTTCACCACATTTTGGTGTCAGCACTGAAGTCTGGATGTCTTGTTCTAAATATACTTGGGCAAATTCCATTGCTTTAGAGAGGTTTCTCCCACTAAGCAGGTTAAAATGCATGAAAATGACTAACACAAATGAAAGAAATGACAACTTGTTCAACTTTTGAAAGTTAAACGATATGAACCCTCACTTCCATAGGTCTGGAGGATGACTGACAGAAATAACCATGGACTACAGCTACAGAAAATTGCAATAAAGTCCATCTGAGCAAGTGAGAACTAATCTGACAATAATTACTCTGAGTTGGTCCACAGGCTTATTCTTAACTCAATCACACTGTAACATACTTAAAGTGTATAAGGCACTTGAAAGCAAGTATCTTGCATATGTGGACAAAATGCAGACAAAATTTTAGACAAATGCATTCATATAAAGATATAAATACATATATACACACAGAGACAACCCATTTCTTTATCATATCTAAAGTGCTAAATTAGTGGTGTCTCACCCACTACTTGCATGGATAAAAAATGACCAAGAAATCCTACTGACATTGCTCTCAGTTACAGAAATAACAAAAAACTCACACTCAGAATGTGATTAAATCTACAGCACACTACTTTCACAGTATTTCTGCCTAGGTTAGAACAAACAAGGCAATTACTTCATAAGTTTCACCAATTAAAAACCAAACCAAAACTAAAATCCGATTTAGGATGATAGTCTTAACTACTTATCTACATATGAGTTATTTGATTACCAAATTTACTGCTGTTTCTCGAATATTCTGCTAAATACTCAACTGAAGGATGTAATTCCCACAGGACCCTTCCAAACCCAAAATAGGACAGATTTCAAGATACCAGAAGACATCCAGTTGGCTTTACTTTATGGGGTTTAATTTATTTTTTTTTTTTTAACAAAGAGACACCAGGTTTTTATGTCTCCATGGTGCAGCTGTGATTATTCAGTGTAGTATGGTTTTTGCAAATTGTTTCAATATAGCAATTACCATTAACGATACTTTTCCCATAATTTGGGAAAAAAAAAAAAAAAACCAAAAAAAAAAAAACCAAAAAACAACACCTTGGCTTTAAGAAGTAATAAAACTTCACACTTAACCTTTAAATGGAAATCATAACATAGGAAGTGGTTTGCAACCAAACTTAGCTCTTACATTGCCATAAGAAATCCCCATCAACTTGCTTCCAGTCTCATGTCTTAAATGTAGTTTGACCCTTTCCTGATGAGGCTAAACTTGGGAACCAAGAGGTCATTGTGCATTCAGCTATCTCTAATTAGGTCCAGTACTTTTTGAGAATAATCATTAAATATTTCAAGATACAGTAAAAAAAAAAAATAGAACTAACAAATGCCCAACAGTAAATAAAAATCTTCTATCTAGGAACATGAATATATATAGCCATAACATGTTCTAATATATAGCATGTTCTAATTTTCCTTATAGTGAATATTTCTGTTCTCAACTGTCTGGAGAATAACCTAATGTGACCCCTGGGTACCCTCCAAAACTGTGCTGTTAACCTGGTCACTATAAAGCCAATAGTATCTGGCATCTAATACTATGCTACTAGCTTGCAAGAGGAAAGGAAACAATTAGGAGAATATGAGATTATAAATAACCTTCTTTTAAAAAATATTATAAAGCAGTTGTCACTAAAAAGCTTAAGATTCAATATTGTAATGTCAAAGTGGCTAATAAGAAAAACAGATTTTTACAACCATCTCTCTAACCTATAAAAATATATCCTAAATGCCACTATAAAAAACACACAATGAAAATTTAGTTAGGCTGCTTTTGGGAAGAGGCAAACCCCAATGCTGAATTACCTCACAATCCTGCATTTGCTGAGAGGTTTTCCTTTTAACTCTGTTCACAAGTCAATTTACCTACTTGCCTTCCTAACCCATGACCCTTACACATCAAGCATTTATTGTAGATGATACCACTGATAATGAAATGTCATTCAAAAACCTGACAATTATGCTGCTAGCATGTTACTTTCCTCTAATAATGATGTTCCAGAGGTGTAAAGACTTTCAGCTATTAATCTATTAGTGAGATTTTGTAGGTGTAAAGTTAGGAAGTAATTCAACATTAAAGGGTTTTTGCTATTAGTGTGTCTGTACACTAAAAACCCAAAACAAAGAAATACCATCCAAAGAAAAACTGTATTACCACTAGATCACCTCTTCCCTCTCTCAGTACCTAAATATTACTGTGCAATTTTTATGGTAATTACACCCAGGACATACAACAGCTCATTAAATTTATCTAAGAAACTTCAATACAAAGGGCAAATGTATCTCTTCTGCAAGAACCCTCAGTATCCAAGTATGTTTTACTGCAATAATGGCATAACAGGCAAATAGAAAAATTATGAAAATGGTGTTTCTCATAAGCAGATATTAGTTGAATGTCAAACTGTTAATAGACTAGTTCAAAACTAAATTATCAAATTGCTCACTTTTCACCTAATTTCTTTGCAGACCTGAAACTTGGAGCTGAAGAGATATGGCACAGAAGTGGCACAAACTTCCACAGTTCCAAAGTAATCATGTCTGAATATCCTTTTCCTGTAATAAATTACAAAACATGTAGCATATCCAGTGAAGCAAAAACACCAATTCACTTGCACTGAAATGAAGCTTTGTAGCTTGATAACTACAAAATGTTCCACAGAACATTTCAGGCAAAAACACTAATATGTACACATTAAGAGTTGTTCAAGTATGTGAAATAACATAATTTGTCCATGCACATCAGCTTTGACACAGAACTGGAAAACAAAACATTCAAGTTTTCTGCCAGCATACATTCTGGTCTACCATTTGAATCAATTATTTGTGGGGCATAAACCACCAAAAATACCAGTTACAGTTGAATTATACTGTATCCCACAAACACTGCATTTCTGTATGGAACGTTTTTACATACCCATGCTAGCTTTTCATGTAATTTTCAAACCCTTTGCCCCAAAGAAAATAATACGTATTTGCTTACTTTCAGGCGAGAGAGGTGGTTTGTTTCCTGCTTCTGCTCTTGTTATCTCATAGCAACAAAAAAGAACAGAAACAGGAGGCACACTCCTGCTACAGTACTGTCTATGTTAAACTGTAACTTAACAGTTACAGAGGGCAGCAAGGGAGCCCCTGAAGATCAGGAGTACATGACTGACCACCGCCACCTCCCAAAAAGCCTCTGGAAATGAGCTGGTACTCAGCACTTACAGGATCCAGACACTGTCTGGCTTCACTTTGTTTTTCAATAGTGGGACTGTAAGAGAATAAAGTATGCAAAGTGGAAGTGCAGAGAGGAGAGAGACTGTTCCCTCATCCCTCACACAGGTCTTGAAGTAATGCAAAAGACTGTTCAGCATGGGTGCCAGTTGTTGAGGCAGAACTGATGCCAAGTGCCTACAAAGCTCAAATGAAGCTGTAAGATTTGAATTCCACTAACTATTCAAATGTGGTACATGTTTATAGGCAAGTTACACAAGAAATGTAACAGCACAACCTGCAGAAGACAGCTACCAGTTGTTTGAGAACTTGGGCAGGACAATGTTTCAACAAAAAATAATATCATCAACATTTCACAACTGGCAAGACAGACCATTTGCTTTAGGTGTACCTAGTGTGAACATTCAAAAAATACTGACTGTAATTAGTAACAGCAGGCTAAAAAGTAGTTGTTAATAAAAACTCTTCTCCCACTGAAGACAGAGTACGAAGTGTAAGGAACACAAATAGGACATTTGCTGTTTTGTCTGATAAGACTCATGTGAGTAAGGACAAAGTTTTCTAAAGCTATTGTACAGACAGTCATGCGCCTACGATTCAGACTAATTTATTTGCTGTATTTAAGAAGGTGGAAAGGTTTTGCTGGCAGTTAGGCTTTTTTTTCTCCCCTTCTTTTCTTGCAAATTCGTTCCAGAACAGTTGGGACGCTGCGCAGAGGGGCGGCACTTGGGGCGGCAGCAGCGACACCCAGGCGGGACGGGCTCAGGGACAGCCGGGAGGGCTCGGGGCGCTCTGCCGGGGCAGCAGGAGGGGCACGGCGGGCTCGCTGCAGCTCTGCACACCCGCACCCGCCCTCACAGCCCGGCTGCCACTGCCCCGCTCCCGGCGGTGCCCTCAGCCGGTGCGGGCACATCCCGCGGGCACCGGGGGCGATCCGGGGGGCGGCGGAGCGGAGGGGCGGGCGGCGGCTGGAGCAGTGCCCCGCGGGGTTACCCATTAACTGCCCGGCTCCCGGGCCAGCCGCTTCCCGGGGGGTGGAGCTGCGGGGAAGGGAGAAGCGGCACCTGAGCCCGCAGGGACGATTTGAAAAATCAAGCGGTAAAAGACGGGAGGGCACGGAGCGCCCGCGACCCTCCCCGCAGGGGGACCCGCCACCCCCTCCGCGCTGCGCGCCGGGGGTCGCGGGCAGCGCCGCAGCCCGAGGGGAGCGCACAGGGGCGGCCAGGGGCTGCCGCCTGCCCCTTCCCTCTCCTGGCCCCCGCCGCCGCGCTCCCCTCCCCCCTCGTCCTCCCTCCCGCCGTCCATCTGCCGTCCCCGCTCCTCCCGCCGCATCCCAGCGGGGTCCCGGGCCGGGCGCTCGGCGGCGAGGGGGATGGGAGAGCCGGGCGGGCTGCGGTGGGCGCTGCCCCGCTCGGACCCACTCACCTCTGTCCCCCGGGACTCCGGCTACTCCGCTGAGGCAGCGGCTGTCCCGGTCACCGGGGAGACGGCGCCGGGCTCGGCCGCACGGCGCTACGGCCACTGGCTGCCCGGCGCTGTCAGTCACTGCGCTCGCCCGGCGGGGTGGCGGTCGGGTTCCCGGACAGAGAAAGGGGAGAGACAATACCCCGCGCCGGAGGACTACAACTCCCGGCGTGCCCTGCGAGCGGCTCGCTCGCTCCGGCCATAGGGAGCTGGCCGCGCGGAGCATGACGGGATGCGTAGTTCGCTGGTCTCCCTGGGCCGCCTCGCCTCGCCCTGGGCTTCGGCGGGGCGGGCAGTGCGCAGGCGCGGGCTGGCGGCGGCCGTTCGAACGGGGCTGGGAGCGGCCCCGGGCGGGAGCGGGACCCGCGCTCGGCCTCAGCCTCACACCGCGGGCACGGCGCGTCCGGGAAACAGAGCGCAGCCCGGACCCCCGGGCCGTGCGAGCGGAGGCACTGACAGCCTGCGGCTCGGAGTCAGGTGGGGCAGGGAGGCGCTGGGAGCTGCCTCAGACAGGTGTGCCGCGCCTTTGAAGCCCGGGAATAAAGTGAGACAGACCGCGCAAGGTAAATGTACGAGAGCGAGGGAGCAGCCTGGCACGGCCTTTTATCCGGGGAGGCTGAGGAGGTAGGTGAGGCACTTGGTAATAATTAAGCACCTGAAGAGCAAAGCGTGTGTGCGAAAGGGCAGTTTCGCCGCCCTGATGGAGCAGGGCACAGGCAGCAAATGCTCAAAATACACTGGGACAGCTCTTCACTTCAAAAGGGTAAGAGAGTAAGGCAGCCCTTATTTCACATAGGAGAAATAGCAAGAAGGGGAAAAAAAGTTAACATCAGTTAAGAAATTCGTAAGGAATATAAGAGCCAGAAAAAGGGAAGAATTAACCAAACCCCTTTGACTTTTCTTACAGAACCTGAAAGGATTTTGTGATCTTAGCAGAAGAATGTCATCTTTAATTGTAAACATGTACTCATAGAAAGCCTTTGTATGCAGGGTATTTAATTTTATTTCTCTATGCACAGGAAACCTGACACTGAACCTACCACGCATAAGTTGAAGGAGAATTCTTACCATTTTCTGGGGTTTTGTTGGGTTTTTTTTTCCAGTCTCCAGAGCAGGATATCTATCCCACGATTCACTGTTGCTGTTATGGCTGTAAGATAACATCTAAATTGTAACACTGTGGCTTAATGGTTTCACTTCAGTAATTTGGCTAATTCTTGTCCAGTCTAGGAAATTGTTTCTTAATATGTTTACAGGATACCAGAGTTTTCAGGAAAAATAAAAACACAGAGCAAAGGAAAAAGCTCTTTTGGAAAAACAGAAGATCCTGCTCCTCTACTCTGGCCTTCATTCTCATTCTGCTGGTTTTTTTCTTTGTCAGTTCATCCCAAGGAGACTTCTAACAATCTGAGACATTTCAGATTGACCTAGATAAAATAAGCAGTGTCTTTTTCTCATCCTCACAGCTCATGGCAGCTCAGTGTAACAGACTTCAAAACTTCTTCAGATGTACTGTGTCTCATAAAAGTAATTATTAACTCCTTAGGGAGGCTAAAAATTCAAAACATAAGGAAGAAAATTGAGTGGTTGATTTTAAACAGTTGATTCTTTCAGGTGAGGTACAGTAATTTTAAAAAATACTCCAGTGATTTAAGTTTGCCCAAAGAAGTTACAATTCTTTATCCTTTTGATTGGGAAGATGTCACAGGCAAAGAATTGTGTTCCACAAATCAAAGGTGTTGGTTTAGCTATCTCTTAGTAGCCAATTATTTCCAGCTTCCACATGAGGTTGTCAAGACTTTATATCTTTTGCCACTACTTCTGCTGTATCTTTATGGAGTTAATACTCAGGAATTATGCTTTTTTTTTCAAAGATGAGAAATGCTAAAAAGTGCCATCTATCTATAAACTAATTACTATAAACTAATTACAAAGTGCTAATGATAAACTAATTACTCCATGGCAGTGTCAGATTACCCCTTCCAAATATATTGAACCTGTTGTATTTGTGATAGCCAACAGAATTGCTTGCACTTCTCTAATAGCACCAGAGCATATTAATTAGTCTGGCTTCACAGAAGGCTATCTTGTACTACAGCAGAATTTCCTATTTAAGTAATATTCAGGAAAGAAGAAGTGAGAACTGAAGACTAACGTGCCAACAGGTGTGCTCTCACACTCTACATGCAGTCAGAAAAATCCAACTGGTCCAGAATGGATTTAGTGCTTTGCTTCAGTGCTTTCAGAAACGGTGATTAAGACTTCATGTTACAGTCTGGAACAAGGTGATTAATGGCCCCTCAAAAATCCACACAAGGTCTCAGCTGTAACTTACTGTTTTCACTGCTGTTGGAGACAATAAAGGAAGAAAGAGTGTGAAACAAAGTGATAAGGATTTGTGGCTTTGGGGCTGGAAAAGCTTTGGCTTATAAGGCTAAGTAGCTTAATGTTGGGCATACAGACATCTCAATCACACCGAGGGTGGCTGTCACAAAACAGCTTGTCAGGCTTCATCTGGAGAGGTTTACAATGCATCCTGTAATGGAGTGTGATTATTGCTGTCAACAAACATCAGATGAGAAGTCAGAAAATAAGCATAGTCCAACATCTGACACAAAGTCTGTGGGTTTAATTATCATTGTTTAATTACCTTATTTAAAGGAATGGAAGTGTTGGGTGTTCCAAAAAGGTTTTTAGACATACAGAAAAGTCCTCACATAAATATCACATTTATCATTTAATGTTTTCAACCTGCTTAAAATAATAAAATTGTACATCATTGTCAGTATCAAATGCTCATTCAGTTTACAAACATGATTCCAACTTTCCTAGCTTGATTTTGTTCTGAACAACAGGGGAGGCTATGTATCATATACATTTTAGTTAGCTTATTTTGGCCAGTTAATACATAGTTGGGAGCAAAACCATTGTTATAGAACTTGTTTTTTAATTCCAAAAGCTCATCTATGTTCTGTTAACCAGCCAGCTCAAAGGGTCAGCAAAGATCATATTTTGTACAATGGGGACTGTAAGAACACACAGCCATCACCATCTACCCTGGTTTACTAGTTCATCTAATATTTAGAAATATCTTTCCTTTTATTTTGAAGATGATGTGAGACACTCTTGGCAGTGAGAAATGGAAGAAAATATGTTTGTATAAATGCATTTTGGTTTGGATGATGATGTTTCGCATCCATGCATGCTGATGTACAGAAACCATTACAAGGAGCTGTGAAGTAGTAGAAATAAAGGGGGATGGATACTGATCTTGTTAAATCTTGACTGGCCAATAGAGGACATATCTTCCCAAATCCTATTTAGGGTTAAAAGGATTGATCCTTGTGCATCTACTTGGCTTTGTAATCGTGTCCTTACCTCCTATGATATTTAATTAATTAAAAGATAGTTAAATAGATTTTGTGTGGAAAGGTTCTTTTGTGCACTTAAATATGTGGATGGTGCCACTTGCAAAATTGAAGGGTCAAATACTAAACTGTCTGGAACAATGTTTTGTGTGTGAAAACAGGCACAGCCAGGCCATTGTCCTGACTGTGTTTTGGAAAGCACCACAATAAAAATGTAATTATTTAATATCCTAAGAAAATTAATTCCCCTACAATAGAATGTGCTGTAATTATTTTTCCAAATTCACTAACAGAGTTCAAATGAAACATTTTGCTCTAGTCAAAAAGTGAAAACACAAAGTAGTGCTCACTGATATCAATCTTTCTTTCCTTAAGTACGGCCACATGTTGTTAAAGGTGATGTCATGTTGAACCTTCAGTGCTGATGAACAACCCTAATATATAGAACTAAAACTTCTGCTAAAACATCTTCAAGGACACAAGCATACTTAATATACTTCTGTCAAGAACTGAAAACCCAAGAATTGAGTTTGGCCTTGCTATCAGTGGAAGCACAGAAACTTCTACCCCACTATTTCTTGTGGGCAAAGAGTTTAGACCCAAAATTCCGCAGTTCCTGATAAATACCTTGCTGAGCCTAAATGAGTGTAAATTTTTTATTTCGTATTTTGTCATGGACACCTTCTAATATTGTTAAAACACATACACCAAAATGAAAAAAAAAAACCAACCTCTAGTGTAGTTCTTTCTTTTTTTCTCTAAAGGGATTGTTGGTTCTGTTTGTTTATTTGATCTTTAAGCCTTGAAGCTTTAATTTTCTAATTCAAAATTGCCTGACTAATTAACCTGCAATGGCTTTCTGGCTCCAATGAAGCTGTATCTTGTCCCATTGGGCTCATTTAAGCAGAGTGCCTTCAGTTCCATTGGGTTTCCAAATGTGTATCATCCAGCAGCTGAATTTGCATGTTCTGAAGAAGTACTATGTGTTTTGGGGGTTGTAAGGAAAAGGGGTATCTCAGGGAGTTATTACTTGTGGCTCCAAGTACCTTGCCAAAAAAGTCATTATTGTCTTATTCTGCAATACTCACCAAGCGAGCAAGCTCTATGCTTGCATCCAAACAGCAAGCTAAATTAGGATCCTGCATGACATCCTCCAGTGTGCTGCTCCTGTCTCCCCCATTTTTCCTCTTAGAAGCCATTTCCAGTGTGATTCACAGGTCCATGCACCGTACAAGGGTAACACATCAGGACTCTGCTGGCTGAATTATCACTAAGCACATCTCCTAAGTGATGAGGTACAAATGCCAGTCTAAAAATGCCCCTCATATCCCTAAACCTCAGGAAAAAAAGTGCTGACAGTTCTCTATATTCAAATACAATTACATGAAAAGAAACTGAGTGAAAATAAGAGCCTGAGGCACTGAAGAGGTGACACGAGTAATAGACAGAGAAATCAACTTTGCATATTCCTATTTAACATAACTCCCCTGATAAAAGACCTTGGCTCCAGGACAAAGCATGCAGCATTAAAGTGGGGAGGAGGGATCCTCTACTCTCAGCAGTTAACCCAAGAATCAGAGGACACATTTTACCTTGCTCCAGTCAGTATGTGGCAAAGTCAAGTCCAAGCATTTTTCCATTTCCCCATCCAAGCTTTTTACCTGCAAACTTTGGAGAGGACATGAAGTCCTTTTGGACCAAGGTCACTGTCTTTACCATACCTGCCAGAGACACAGCTCTGCTTGTGGATATCTCTTCTGAAGGACAACTGACAAGGCGTGGCATGACTGCAGTGACATTTATGTCCACCTTGACAAAGGTGGTTTTGCACCACCCATTCCTAGTAACACAGAATGACAGGATTCTGCCCTGGCTCTCAAATCTGCTTTAGCTCAGACTGACTTTATCTTCCCCCACCTCATAACTAGATTCTGAATGGCTTTTAAATTAAATTAGAAGATACTTGCCCATTCCAGGTAAAAACCATCATTAGATTATTAGTATAACTTCAGCAGTTAAAACTCATATAAAATGCACTGAGATATACTTACATAAAAGAAGATTTTATTTTTTTTCTCCACCAAAACTTTGGTTTCATCCAAGAGTAGACTTGCATCTATTCTAAATGACCTTCTGAAATGAAAGTTCATTTGTGAAGAGTCATTTGGGCCTTGACAGCATGTGTGGAATTCTTCTCAGTACCTTATCCAGAGCTTCTTAAGTTCCTCGCAGAACTAGGTTAGGGTCTTGCCTCCTACTAAAATTTCAGTCCCATGCTAAAAGTTGAATGTTAATGGATTATTTATTTCAACCTGTGGCAGCCTACTTCCTCTTTCACCTTTTTAAGGATACAACATCTGTGGTCACTTGCATGAGCCAGGTGATCCAGGCAGTTCCTGCTGAAGTCCTGGTGATTATGGCTCATCTTCCATATGAGTTCTCACATTCTGTCCTTGATAACTGGCATCCTCCAAGTTATTGCCTAGCATAACATCCTAATTTCATCTGAAAGAGAAAATTAGCCTATGCTTTTGTTCATAAGATGTGTTTTTCTTAATAGTGGACTTAAACCACATACATTACACATCAAAAGTAAGTCCTTTTCATTTGGAGTGAGCAAGACAAAATCACAAGACTTTGCTGTGTCTCCAGCTGAGAGATTCAGAGGCACAGCTGTAGCTGATTCCTGGTGTCTCAGCACAGGGCTGTCAGCTGAAGATGCTGGTACCCTTCTGCAAGCAAACCACGATGCATATGGGATATTCATGGAGTTCATTGCACGAATGAACACATACAGATAATCTTACAGAAGGAAAATCTGATTAAGAATAAAGTTCTTCAATGTACAGTATGCCTTTTTCAACCAGCTTCCTAAAATAAGGCCATGGATTATTCTCATGAAAATGCAAGAACTTCTTGGCAGCAAGGAGACACAAACAAGGACATCATTTCTCTTATAATCTGTATTATGCCATTTTAACTCTGGTGAAATTCAGTCTCATTTTAACTGATTGTTTACAAATGTGAACTAGCTCTAAATAGGCTTAACTCCCCAAATAGATGAGCTAGAGATTTAAACCCTAGGTGGACAGTTAGTTTTGTTAAAGAATTAACACTTTTGTATTTAATCTTCATTTAGTAAAATTCTAAGTTACGTTAAATGAAAAGGAAAAATATAAAGTGTTATTCATGTAAGTTTCAAGAAAGCATAGGCATTGTAGTTAACATAAGTTCACACGGGCAAGGTTTAATGCATTCATAAAAGAGATTGCATTTGATCTGATTATATTGAATTAAAGATAAATTATAGTTAAACCTCTAGGGAGAAGAATGAGGATCATGGAGAGTTTTTAAAGTAGTTTTAATTAATTTTCTAAATATGTTTACTTTACAGTTCATAGAAAATTGATATTCCTATAGCTTCCCTCAGTGAAACAAGCCTTCCTCAAGCTGTGATAAGTGTTTTTCAACATTTCAGTCTGTTGGAAATTTTATACCTTTAATGGTATGCACCAATTCCTTTTTTTCTTCTTGTGATGCATAGCAATCCTGAACTCACCCCTAAGGTAACAACATACAGTCAAGAATTTTAGCTCGCTCTGAGCTCAGTTGGGATAGATTCCCTGGGAGGCTTCTATGGAAGATGAAGGAACTGTGAGTGCTGTCAGTTTTTCAAGGACACTCTCCTGGAAGCACAAAACCAGTTCATGCTCTTTAAGGGTAAAGAAAGTAGGTGGAATAAGAGACTGCCTTGGCTTAAATGTGAGCTTTTGAGTCTGCTCAAAACCGAAAGAGGAATGTAGCAGAGATGGAAAACCCATGGAGAACTACAAGAGCATTGCCAGGGTGAGCAGGTGTAGTTATAAAAGCAAAAAGCTCTGTTCAAATTGAAATTGGCCAGAGAGGTCAAAGCACACAAGAAAGGATTCTTCAGGTATATAAACAACAAACTGAAGGAAATACCGGCCCGTTGTTAAGCAGCAGAGGTGGACTGGTCACCCGTAATGCGGAAAAGGCAGAAATTCCCAACACATTCACCTCTGTCTTTACTTTGGGACACAGGTCTGGGACCAAAAATCCAGGTTTATACAAACACTGCCAGGCACTGTCAGTGAAAGAAGAGCTTGTCTCTGAACTATCACACGAGCCTACAAATTGATGGGTCTTGATGTTACACATCCAAGGGTTTTTAAGAGAGCTGGCTGATATTTCAAGGATGAGCATTCTAAGGACACTCTCCATAATCTTGGAGAAGTTGTGGATATCAGGGGCTGTCCCAAAAGACTGGAAGAAGGCCAATGTCACCTCATCTACAAGAAGGGCTTAAAGGAGGATCCGGGAAATTACAGGCCTGTCAATTTTACTCCATTCCCTGGGAAAGTTGGGGAACAAACTCTCCTGGGGACTATCACAAGTCAAATGAAGCACATGGTTGGGAAAAGCCAGCAGGCATTCACCAAAGGCAAGTCATGCTTGATAAACCTGATCACCTTCTGACAACATAATGACCTGCTCAGCTGATGTGGGGTGAGCAATGGACATTGTCTCCAAGGCTTTCCATATGTTTTCCAGAGACTCCTCCTAAAGTAATGGATGCATTAGGTTCTAGACAAGTGGTCCATGCAGTGGTTGGGGAACTGGCTACCCAGACACAGCCAGAGGAGGGTGGTAAATAACTCCTTTTCAAACTGACAGCCTGTGACAAGTGGGGTCCCCCAGGGATCAATATTGAGCCCATGTTCATATCTTCACAAGTGATCTGGAGGATGGGAACAAGTGTTTCCTGATGAAGTTTGCTGAAAATACCAGGCTGAGGGGGAAGGTGAACACTTTGGGAGGGAGAGCCACCCTGCAGGAAGACCTGGATAGGCTGGGAGAGTGGGCTGCCAAGAACTTCATGAATTTCCACAAGAACAAGAATTTGCACCTGGGAAAATACAGGCCAGGAGTGCAGCACACTGCTGGGGGTGGAACTGGTCTGGCTGGGGACCAGCTCTGTGGGAAGGGACCTGAGGGTCCTGGGGCAAGCTCAGTGTGAGTGACCAGGGTGCTGCTGCTGCAGCAAAGAAAGCCAGGAAAGGCTGGAACAGGGTCCTATCAACCTGCTACTAAGTAATACTAGGATCAAACTGAGATCTTACAGCCTAATTACAGGTAGTAATTAGTCACCCCTACATAAGCTGGATGTCATTCACTGTGGATGACTGGTCTGCTTTTTATAGAACATACCTGAAATTATTCATCCTTATTAGATATGTGGTTCAACAAACACCTTAAAATAAGCTGTAACAGAATGAAAAATTTCTAGCCAGAAACAATTTGCATAGGAAGAAAATTTCACACCCAAAATGGCAAAGAATTTCAAATGTTTCTGTTAAAACACTAAAAAAGATCAACACAAAAGTTTAATGATGTAGTCTCAAGCTTGCAGACACAGGAAGCATGCTACCATAAAATCAGGGGAAATAGATTAGCAATCTAGAGACCAGATGGTTAGTATTTACTTGCTGACATAACACCACCAAATGTTCCTAAATTTCTTTTTAAAATTTGTCTTTCACATTGCATTATCAGCATAGGAACTGATCTTGCAAACATATACATAAAGATTTCAATATATTTATTCATTTGGGTAGTCCCATTGATTTTAGAACAGGAGACTGTTCACAGAACCAGGCTGTCAACTTAGGGTAAGTCTAGAGAGTTGGAAACTATTTGGCTACACCAAATTGGGCAGGCTAAGTCTGGGGGGGGGAAAAAAATCCTGTGTATGTGTTTTTGTTCTGTAAGAGAGAGCAGTTTATGGAGAATATGATAAAAGATGTTCCCTGTCTATAAATATATCTCCTGGTCTGGTGGATAACTGTTAAACTTGGCAAGGCCTGAAATAAACTGAAGTCCTAAAATTCTTCTCCAGTTTGAAATCAAGGAGTAAAAAGAAAAAAACATTTACAAACATTTTTGCCCAGCAAATTGTTAATATCAGCACGAGAAAATGCTTCTTAATTATGAGAGGATCCTCCTACAAATTACTTTGCCCCTCTCATCTGTGAAAAATATCCTTGATTCCAAAAGTTTGTTCAGAGACTTGTTTTTCTCTGGTGGGAAAAACACTCACTCCTTGCTCTACACTATTTGTAACTTGTGTAAGTTATCTGCAGGGGCTCTCTATTCAAAATATACAGAACTTCACTAGCGTTAGCTTTTCGTACTCAAAGCTTTCTCCTTCAACTTTATGTTTTTTATTTCATTTTCACTTTCTAAAGTGCTGTGTTCCCTCATCCCTGTCATTATTGTGGGGTTTTTTTGAGGCATTTATTTACACTGCCCCTTTATCCAACATACTTTTTCCCATCTTTCATCAAAATCTGCTTCTCAATTGCTTACATGTTTCTCGATGTCTCATTTTCTCATCTGCCTCTTCAGGTTCCTTTTTCTTTATTGTCACATCACTTATGTAGTCACCTGCCTCCAGGCAGTGTATTTCCTGCCTTATTTAATTTTTCCATTTGCACCATCTGCGTGTGTATATGTAATACAAGCACTTCATTTGGTGAAAGTGATATCAAACTGAGTTGACCCCGTTACTGCCCTGAAAATAAGAAATTTGTTTTCCTATGCTTCAGTTTCTTTGTTGATCACACTTCTAAAAGCCATGAGGGAGTTCCTTTAATGGCATAGTTAAAATGATAAGCTTGGGTAACCCCTCATGTGCTCCTCTTGAATACTTATTATACTCAACTCCCTGCTCATACAGACACAGAAGTAGCATCTGTCTCTGTTCTGCAAAACCAGGAATCCTACCAAGAATTTTAATTCTAGGCAGGTCTTTCAAGTTATAATTTGTCTGACTATCACAAACATTCAAATATCTGTACCTGCAGCTAACTGTCCCATACAGATGAAAAGGCTGTGACTACCTTAAACAAAAAAAGAAATCCCCACAAAAAACACTCAACCTATTTTTTCAAATAAACGTTCAGTCTTTACAGGAACAAAAGAAACAGCAAAAAGAAACGATGAGTAGGTGGGGAATTTTCAGCTTGTCAAAAAGCATTAGAAAAGTTCTGTCATACATGAAACTTATATTTGTCTACAGCTTTGCTGTGTTCATTCTCTAGGCAAAAACAGGGCTAGAACACAGGTAATCTGCATGGATGGGAATAAAGCCTTTTGTTAAAGAGATGATGATTTAAAATTGAACTTCTAAATGTAACTACTAAAAGTGATATTTTATATAGAAAAAAAAAATCTCACAACCACCAGAAAACACCATTTCCTTTAAAGCATTTATGTAAGACAATGTTCAGAGTCTCATCTGGAATGCTATGTATCATTCTGGTCACTCATCCTTAAAATGGTTGAACTCAAAAGAGCAAAATTAGCAAAACCTAGTCATCAAAGTCCTCAAAACCCCAAAGTCATCAAAATCCTACCTTATAAAAGACTATTATCCATCAGAAGAAGGTTTGCATGGGGTATGACCTCTGGCTGTCAAGAGTAAATGCTACATAAAGCAGCAAAATCAGTGTTGATACAAGAATAAATTGGTGTAAATTAATCAGGAATTATCCTACAAGCAGTTTTATAAACTGTGTTTACCTGTCTGTAATGCAGTTCTTCATACAATTCTGGGGGCAAAGCACCTAGCTCACTTTAAAATACAGGTCCACACATTTACAAAAGGGACTGTGACACGGTTCCTTGTGGTAGCAGGCAAGGAATAAGATTTTCTCCATTCTTGTGTTCCTACAGATCTGGAGCTGTAATAACATGGAAGGAGGGGGGGTACCTACTCTACAGTGCAAGGTTCAGCTGTGCTGCCATTGTTATTGCTCATTAATTAGATTTAATTGCTATATGATTCAAGTAGATAGTAACAGTAAATACAATTAATTCCTGTGGAGTCAGGGGAGAATTTTTTTATATCTTGCTGTAAACAAGTTAAAGTGTCAGGAAGCACTGAACATGCAGCCCACCTGAATCTGAGAGATATACATTTGAAATATGTAAAACTATCATTGCAGAATCAGAAAAGAAACTTGGCATTTTTCCAGTCACACAGTCACTGTGGTAAAGGTGGGGTGAGGGACAGTTACTTTATTTATATTTCAGCAGCCACCATGTTCTCCAAGTTCAGAATTCTACTACATTTGCCTTATCCTGTTATCATTAATTAAACTCTGCAGGAATAGGCCACATTTAGATATTTAATAATTCTTTATCTTCATACCTGGAGGATCCTCTAAGAAATATTTCCACAAAATATTAATTTGCTTGGTGAGTATAACCTTTATCCTGTTCAGCAAGCATAATTAGAAATTAATTTCTTGTGTCAGGGATTTAAAATATTTTAGTTCACCTTTACATAGGCAACAACACATTAAATTATATAGGAGAATACAAACACCTTCAAAGACAAAGTTTCAAGAGGGGACATTATTCAATAGCGAGAATGGAAAATGGCCTGGGTTCCTGGTGCTAATTCTTTCATTTCTATACTGGAATACAACCTTTGCTCTTGCCTATATAGTAAAAGAGGCAGAAATGGGGGGGTGGGGGAGAGGTTTAAGGAGAACACAAAAGGAAAAGGCATATAGGAAATTCTGCCTGCCAGTTTTCGAATTTAAGTGAGAGATTATTTAAATGTCATGTTTCATGGAGGAGCCAAGCGCGAGCTGGTGCTTTATCTCAGCTCCCTGGGTACAATCCTTCGTGCCTGCGGCTCCCTCGTGTGGTGCATCCCTGTCCATCTGGGCATCAGCACAGCGCATCTTTACCCTGCAACCAGCAACTGTGAGCCTCTCGCTGTGGTTATCATTCCCAGTATCCTTCGCTGTCCCAAAGCATACTATCTGTCCAGCATAAGGAGTAAGTTTCTTCTTTATTTCATTTGATAGACATTATATATATGTATATACACACAGTACAATACTTTTCTTTTGTGATAGAGAATAAATGAAAGTTTTCATTGCTGGTTGTTTGTTAACAGATTCCAGTTAATAATGAAAAAAAATTAAATGTTTAATATCAAAAGCAACTTCAAGTATCTTCTATACATTTTAGTATTCATTATATAGTAAGGTGGTTTGGGGGGTTTCTTTTATATCAAAAATGTATTTGAATAGACTATTTTTACCCTCATACTTTAGAGTACTATTCATATCAGGCATGGAGTTTAAAATTATGTATCTCATGGTCCCAACTAGCTCTTCACAAGAACCATAGGTCACTTATACAATCAGGCATATGTTTCGAAACAGGGTTTAATCATCAGCAAAGTCAAGGTGCAATAGCCATGTTTAGAAACGCACTATTTCATTCTCCTAAAGCAGATTAAGCTTCAGTCCTTGATGTGAAGCAATATACAACATCACTGTTTGCAAAACAATACCTGACTTAGGCATAAATAGTACTTCAGTTCCCCGAGCTATTTATCCCTTAACCATTCTGTATAAAAATAATTCAACTTAGGCATATATTGCACTAATTTTATCATACTGGATAGCTCTCGCCCTGCATTATGCTTTCTTTGCTGAACTAGGACTACACTAGGGTTTTAATTTCCATGGAAAACCTGGGAATAGGGCAGCAGACACTCATATGGTGTGCAATAAATGGTTATCTATAATAGCAATAGTAATCTCAGAGGCATTCACAAAGGAAACTACACATTAGACTTGGCAATCATTTTCTCCAGTAGATTCATCATTCTCTCCTGTAACTGTAAGCTTTGAACTTGAATGATGTTCTGCTGATCCAGGATCCTACGCACTTCTCTACAGGTTTCTTCCATGGCTCTGCTCAACTTCTTTTGTTCTTCCAACATGGCTTCCATTAATTTTAGCTTCTTCTTTTGGAAACTGCAGTTTTGCATTTTTCTTTTCTTAACTGGTCTTTCTTCAGCTCTGAAATGTGAATATTTGTTAGAAATTAAACTCATATTTATAAAGAGAAGGAACCCAAAATTCAATATTCTTGGCCAAGCTACAAGCTAGTCATATTTTTAAACCTCTGTATTCTCCAATAAATTCCCTCTCAAGTTTGTGCCAGAACATAAGTATTTAATGTATTATTGCATAGTGTTACAGATTGAAAAAAAAAAAAAAAAAAAGAAAGGAAAAAAAGAGGATTTATATCTCATTGTTTTTAATAAGAATTTTCCCTGCAGAATGCCAGGCTTTTTTTTTTTTTTTTTTTTTTAATCTTGACATGTCTTACACATTGAATTTATACACTGTACTGAGAGAGACATTTGACTTATCTGACCATTGAAACTCCAATTTTAAAGCTTCAATAACCATCCCAATCCAGAGAAAGTGCTGCATGGTTACATGTGGTGGTATCTTACAGCTTGTTTTTTAATGTATTGCATCAGTAAGGCTGGTCCTACTCCAGAATATGAGTCTCAGAATTTGCCCTTGTGCCAAGACACAGTAGTGGCACTGACCATTATTTTTTTATATATTCCACCACAAAACATTTTAAACAATGTAAGAGCCTAAAAAGAAAAATACCTAGGGATGCTGTTTGAGGTTGGCTAAACGTGACCCAGCTGTGCCCAGGTGGCCAAGGGGGCCAATGACACCTGGCCTGGATCAGCAACAGCTTGGCCAGGAGGACCAGGGCAGTGACTGTCACCCTGTACTTGGCACTGGTGAGGCCACACCTCCAGTCCTGTGTCCAATTTTGGGCTCCTCACAACAAGAAAAACAGGGAGGGGCTGGAGCATGTCCAGAGAAGGGCAATGGACATCCTCATCTGAAATATGCAGAACTGCCATGTGGAATTTGGGCAATATATTAGGAATTTCGTCTATATTTTATCATGCTGGGTTTCTGTTTTGGAAGAGAGACAAACATGGCATTAAAGACAGTGCTCTCAAGGTGTAAAGGTCACATGGCTGTTCTAAATTGGGGTGATAGAACAACACAGTCAAAACCAGCCCACGTGGCATACAAGTGGCATAATCTGCAGCCTAAGAAGGAAGCATGCTAAAATGTGAAAGAGAAAGAAAGGCAACTAGAAGACATATGTGTAAGTGTACTACACATCTGAGCAACCTCCAGTTAGAGCTGGATAACTCCTTTCCTAACTTAAAGTGAAAGACCATGTCTTCATTTACACTTTTTGTAACTCCAGACTGGAGTCCCCAACATCAAAGATATCTGATGATGTGTCTTGAAGTCCCTTGGCACAAACAGCAATCTCAGTCGTGTTCTGCCAAATGCAGTATCCTTTCTAGGTGAAATGCGATAATGAGATAGTACAGTTGTGACTAGTATGCCATGTCAACATGCTGCAGATTTCAAGACATCCTTGAATAAGGATAGCTTGAACTCTTGAGGAATGTGTTTTTATTAATATGAAGAAGGGTAGTGGGGGTGAGGTCACTCAGCTGTGGCAGATTTGTATCATAATTTGATTCATGTTCTTATCCTATTTGACAGGCTTGGTGCAGCAGTGACTATGACATTCAGATCTGTCAGCAGGAGAGATAAACAATCCTTAGCACCTGCTTAATGCAAATATTAGAAAAAGAAACAATCCCTTTACATTTAAGAGTGCAGTGACCCAAAAAGGGTGAGATACTGTCTGCTTTGGAAGGTATACAACAAACTCAGCTTTGAAGGTTCTATATTGGCGCAGTACCGTCATGAGGGAAAATGCAGTGACCACCACAGAGTCAGAGCGGGAAAAGCGAAAGTTTTTCTTCCAGCTTATATAGATTTCTAGAAAAGAGACCACATTGGAAGACTGAGGTTCAGTCTCTTCAATTCCACTGGTCACTGATGAAAGTGTTCATCAATTGTCACTCCTACAGAAAAGAATGTAAACAAGATAGATAACTAGAGAAAAACATTGCTTTGTTTACATGGAAGTGTGTGAGAAAATTTGGACTCCAAACTAGAAGGCTGAAAACCAGGGCAACACTATATAGCATATTTGATTTGGGGCATCAAATAAATGTGGATAAAATAAATACATGTTGCTCTGCTCAAGCTGTGGTCTTTTCAAACTGTGGGTCAAGCTTACTGCTGATCACTGAAATTATCACAGTCTCACTAAAACACTAAATTTGTTTCCCTTAACTCTAAGAGCCAGAATTACTTCAAATGTGGTTCTCAAAGAGGTCAAGCAAGTGGAAAAGATCTACAGCAGTCTAAGGACAACACTGAATCTGTTATTTCAAGGTTCCCATCACTGTAGTCACATTCACAAAGAATAGGTGCTTTCTGGTAGGCGGAGCTTCAGAAACTTTCTGAAATGGTGACATTACTTTAGCCAAAGTCACTCTTTGAATTTAAACTTGTCTTCACAGAGGATTTAAATGTTAAAAACTTGATGAATCTCTATTCTCTTCCCCATACAGTGTTAGAAAGTAGCTGTGGTAAGGCCTCTTGTATTGAAACCAGTACAAACTCACTCTGCAACAGGGCTTGTGTATTGTAAACATAAGCACTGGTGAGAATGGTCCTTAATAAGGAATGAGAGAAAAAAATCTGAGGCTTGTGAATGGTACTGAGATGCAGTGAATACTGTGTGTCATTATTGGTAACAATAGCCACCATTTGGGTTTTAATTTCAACTGAGACAACAACAACAAAATAAATAAAAAAAACAAGACTGAGTGATTCAGATTGAAAGATCTAAAATAAGCCTTATTTTTAAGAGAAAAGAGTCTTTGAAGTGTTTTCGTAGAGTCTGTAAGGGATTTTACCTGTTTTTCAGTTAAATCCATCAAAGAGCTGTAAGGCATGAAACCATACCTCCAAGACAGTAAGTGCTTTGCACAGCTCCAGAGAAAAAAGAGCAGCAAATTTTTAGTGTCAGCAGTATCTGCAGTCTGCTAATAACAAAAAAAGTACTCACTGAAGAGTGCTAGCTCAGAATTATATTTCAGCACAGAGAAGTGCCCCCAAAAGCAATGACACAAGGATTCTTCAAGGTCTCCCAAGTACTCTCTACATTTGTTTACAATAACAAACACAAGTTGGTAATTAGCTTTCACTGAAAAGAAATACTTATTTCAGAATTTTTCAGAAAGCCTTAGCTTTGATGATGGTCCCAATCTCTTTTTCTCTCCACTCACTGATAGTGAAAGGGTTCTATGGTCGCCAACAAGTTCACAGTAAGGAATTGGCACTTAAAATCCTCTCCTCTTGAGGAACATCTGCTCAAAGGGAGCTCTTGAGAAGGGCCCTATAAAAGAAGGCTCTGAATAATCTAATTTACAAGCAAACAGCACTTGCAACATGAGACAATGTAAAATGTCCAGTGATGCCCATCCAGTGATGAGTTATTTGAATACTGAAGTGTTTTCTCAGATACTGAACCATCTTTTTTGAGAAGTTCTAGGTGTCCTGGGCAGCACGTCAGAGACTCCTCTGCCAATAATTTTTTATAACAAATTCAAGAGGGAAGGAGGGATAGGAATATGGGTTCAGCACCAAGTAACCCAAGCAGCATCAATATCCTCAAACAGTTCCAGCGAGGTGTGACTCAATGCTGTCCCGAGGGAGACGCAGTGATCAACACGGAGTCGAAGCAGGAAAAAAAGAAGTTTAATTTTTTTTACAGCTTATATAGATTTCTGGAAAGGAGACCAGATTGGAAGACTGAGGTTCAACCTCTTCACTTCCACCGGTCTGAGAAGGTGGCCATCAACTGTCGTTTCACAGAAAGGAATGTAAAAACATGATAAAGAGTTCTGTAAACATTACTTTGTTTACATGAAATTTCTGACTTCAAGGCTGAAGGCTGGGAAACAAAGCTACAGCTAGGAGCATGCCTACTTTGCCAATGTACAGGCACAAGAATAAGCAACAACTGACGATTGCTTATTATTGCATTAATAGTTCCTGTTGCCCATTTTCAAAGTTGCATTTCTGTGAGGCCAGCACCTCTGTGACAACAGGGGTATAGCGGGTCCTGACAGCATCCACAAGCTGCTGAATAAGCACCTCCCTCTTTGCCAAGGTCTCTGAAGGTAGATTTTGAGATTTTGAGGAAAATCTCAGGAAAGAGGGGTCTAGGGAAATAAGGACCTGAAACACCATCTGCTGGTACTTCTGCTGGGCTTCCAATGCCTATGGCAGAAAGCCTACAAGAGATTGGTATTGGTATTCCTCTGACCACATGAACGAAGTGTGGAAGAGCTCTGGCACTGGGACCATATTCCAAACAGAACCTCACAAAGCAACTTCCCTGCTATGCTCTAAAACAGACATACAAGGTTCCAAGGAGGCAAACCAGGGGAAAGAAATTGTTCCTTCTCACCTAGGAGACTGAGCAGAAATCACTGTGTGTAATGGACATGAGGGGGAACAAAGCAAAACCTCCAGATACAATCAGGCAACATATTAGGCAAGTCTCAAATGCATTTGCTGTCTGCCTACCTAATACCAATTTAATTTATTGTTCAATTAAAAGTTCCTTGATTGATTGCTTACACTTGTCCAATATAGCTTGTTTCAGGGACGTGTGTGAATAATTAATGAAGCAGGAGTTGAATAACAAAGACTTCTCTGTTTATCAAAATGTATTATCTTCACAAACCCTAACAACAATTCCTCATTTCCAACTACTTCATGGCAAACAGGCCTCCAGTACCATCAGTTCTCAGGATTTATGGTTTTTAACATCTAAAAGCTCTTTCTCACTGGTTTGGGTTTTTTAGCTACATACAAATCTGAGCATACCTTCATAATCCATTTTTATGAAAAATCCGTTTTTATTACAAAATTAACAATGGTCTGGATATAAACAATATTAATATTAGAGATGGAATAAAGATCTTCAGAGCATAAGGACTGAAGATGAGGCAACCTGGATCTTCTGATAAACTAGGCTCTTTCAATCATTCAAATGCATTCAGGAATTTATGAGACTCATCCTTGCAGTAAAGCACAGAAAAGAACCACAAAAATGGCTTGGAGCCTGGGCAAAGCACCTTGCTAGGGTAACAAGTCTCCATAATGAGTTAAGCTGCACTACATAATGAACATAGCCTAAAGCTCAAACTTCTTTGTAGATGATGCCCATTCAGATTTAAATAGCTGTAGCATAATTTTAGAAATAGTAAAGTCTTTGGCAAAGATGTTGCTTCCCAAGTTAGCATCATCATCAAGTTTTAATGCACTTTTTAAAATCCATATCTTGGCTAATTCATGTTACCAATTCTTACTTTTTCTTCCTGTGTAAACCTTCTTCACCAAATCAATTAATCTACATTTAAAAATTAAAAAACACCAAAGACAGTGCAATCATGGCACACAATCACCTTGCCAGAAAGCAAAAAATACTGAAAGGTTCTCCGAAAAGAAAGGTAAGTAAAAGTAACATCTGGAAGTTTCATTCACTAAATTCACAGACAAGGGACTGGTTTAAGCAAGGGTTTGCCTATCACTAGAAAGAAGGGAAGAGTGAATTCCCCATCTTCTAAATTTATCAGGTCTAGACCAGACATTTAGTGTTTCCCAGAGTCAAACAGAAACAGAGAAATGGAGGACTGCAGAGATGGGGGCTCCTGAGTGCAGAAGTGCCCTGCTGAGGGAAGGATGTCACACAACCCTCTCCATAACACTTCTGGGCTCCACATCAGAATGACCATATTCAAATGGTTTCTAACAAGAAGTCAGACTAGATAACACAGTGGATTTATTATGGCCTTTTAATCTATGAAAGTAACTCTTTCACCCCCATTTTCAGTACAATAGAAATGGCAGAACACATTAAGTCTGAACTACATTCACAGCCTGTATAATTATGTTCTGTCATTATTTTACTATGAAAACAAAGACCATAAATTAATCCACAGGGTGAAAAAACACTGTTTTCAATTCGATAAAAAGTCATTTATAGTGGTGTCAGGAATTTGGATTTTAAAAGTTTAAGCTGCAGTACAAGACTTTGCCACGTTGCATTATATTTTATGACCATAATAGAATCATTCTATCATTGTCAGATGTTTTGTACTGTATAACAGTGTTGGAGTGGTGTTAGAACAATACTAAGCAGGTATCAGGCACCCCCTTTAAAGGGAGTCCAAACGTTTTCCTCATCTGGACACTTGAAACAAAAATTAAATATAATTTTATCTCACATTAATTGTATTATTGCTAACCAGTAAAATTTGGGTTTTGTAAGAAGTCCCAAACTCGAAGCTTTTCAAACAGAATACAAAGAAAACCAGTTTCAACTATTTTTAGTTTGACAATATGTATGTACTGATTGAAGTATAGAACTTGACATTTTCGCTATCATGAAAGCTAAACATTCAATTGAATTTTTTTAAGCTATATTTTATATAGCCAAGTAGCCTCCTGCTATGTTCAAAGGTACTGTAGAAAACACAAAGTTGACACTCTAAAACTGTGTTAGAGAGTTTAAAGGAATAACAGGAAAGTTTTCAGAAGTTTAAAAGTTATTTAGAAAGAACTACTGTTTGAAAGTTTTTTTCCCTACTAATTGTTACCATAACATTAGGATTTTTATTACTGAAGAAAAAAATCCCATAATGTAAGTTGTAAAATATACAGCTGCAAAACACATCTGTATTTTACATATAGACATGAGTGTGTATTTTTCAAAATGTGTTTAAAAGTCATTGTTTTGCATAGCCACAAAGTAGAAAAATGGGGAAATTGAGGATCTAAAACATTCTTTTGATTTCAATCCCCAGAATTGTCTTTAGTTCCTTTTTTGAATCTGTTGGATCAATTTTCTGCTGTTCAGAGGCAAGGGCATTGATAAAATAGCCAAGATGCACCCAATTTTTTTAATGCTAATTCTTTTCTCTCTTGTTGGCTATTTCCAAGTGCTTTTCAAATACAGGATGGCACACTAATTGCTTAAGCTGAAAATTGCTTCCTCAGTTCATAATTTTCCATTAGTAACTCTAAAAGAATTAACTTCCTTATCTAAGCATGGCAGCTCTAAGTGATTTGAACCCATGTGGTATCATTAGCAAGCACTCTATTTTCTTCTGGCCAGGAAAGGGTTCCCTACTCTGCTCTCATTCATCAGCCTAAATTAAGCAGGTCAAAGCTGGACTAGCTTTTCAAACCCCCTATGACTACTGGAATAACACTTTTTCTCCTTCCAGCCACATGCCCCATTATCACAAGTGGTTTCTAATTTTTAATCTGATCACGATGCTCACCTGTAATACTACACTGATCTCATGTGGTATCTACTGCTCAACTTCTCCTTTTTCTTAAAACAAGCGAAACGTATTTTAACTTGTGACTATGTAACAGTCATGCTGTTAAATGATGTGCACAATATTGTATTGCACAAAAATCTTTCATAGTGGAGACTGTGAGAACATGACTGAATTCCTAAGTTATGGAGGCCCTGAGAGCTGCCCAGCTCCCAGGCCCTCCTGAGCCATCCAGTACAGCCACTCCTAGCAGGCAACAGCAGCAGGGCAAGGGCTGAGTGGCATTACCAGCCCTAGACCTGCAGCTGGCTGAAAGCCAGCCTGTGACACTTAGGGGCTTGATTTAAATGAGCTGCAGTTTCTAAATTTAGCCAAGTAAAGTTAAAATACTTTTTACTAGAACAGGTTAGGTTATTTCCTTGGCTAAAGTTAAAAAAAAATAAACCCGTGAACCTGAAGCTGGCCAAAATGCATCATAGCCTAAATTTTCCAGAGCTTATAATTTAGTGACTGATTAAAGTCCACTTTAGCTGTAAATGAATGCATTTACATGAAAGTGGGAGTCCATCTGCAAACTGTGGGCACAACAGAAGTGGGTTTGGGGTTGATTAACTTCATCTCTGTGAGGGCTGTCTCTGTTCTGTAGTGAAACCCAGCATGGTGACCTCTGTCCTCACTTATGGTACAAAATCTGTGTTGTCCTGGAGATGTCCCTAAGCTGAAAAAACTTAACATCCAGCATTTTTTAAAAGCCTGATGTTATCAAGTGGTCAAGTGAATAAATTCCACAACGTTTGTGGAAATGTGACCTTCTAATAAAATATTAAATAATGTAATTGTAAGTCCAATTGGGAATAAAGTTATTGCATCTGAAATGTGGCTGTGGAGTTTGCAAATCTTAAGTCAAGCAAGTTTGTGTATCAGGAATATCAACTACTTACAATAAACTGGGATGAAAAAAAACCTGTTGCTTGTGAACAAAAAGGTTGCTGTAACTCAAAAGTTATGCACCCTAATAGATATTCGTTGCCAACAAAAAGTTTTAAAAAATAATCGGCTATTCAAGAACTATTTGCTTGAATGATTGAATGAATTTACCTTAGATTTATTCATCCAAGAGTGGGCCTGGAAACAATAATTTAAACTTGCTCGGTAGGTTCTTCTTCCAGCTCAACATCTTTACAGTTGCATGACTGACAGGTAATTTTACTGTTACAGTTAAAGCCTCACAGACTCATGATAAGGATCTCTAGGATCAACTTTTTTCCTGCCAAAAAACTGTAATCAACTCTTATTTCACACCACTCTGGATGAAAAATGAGACCGGCAAAGTCTAAAATTTGTATCAAGAGTATAACCCTGCCTTTTGTTAAAATGCTGCCTTCCAGGGAACTCCAATCATATAAAAAAAAAAAAAAAAAAAAAAAAAAAAAAAAAAAAAAAAAA